>OY744617.1:37491478-37496478 GCA_963556255.1 Allolobophora icterica | reverse complement strand
AGGAGAGGAAGAGACAGAGAGAGGGAGACAAGGAGGGGAGGCAGGGAAGGGAGAGAGGGGAAAGAGGGACGAATAGAGGGAAGAAAAGAGAGAAAGGGATGGGAGGAGGAGATGGAGATGGAGAAACAAAGGAACGGAGAGTGAGTGAGTGTGTGTGTGAGAGAGAGAGAGAGAGAGAGAGAGAGAGAGAGAGAGAGAGAGAGAGAGAGAGAGAGAGAGAGAGGGAGGGAGGGAGAGGGGGAAGGAACGAGGGCAGACGGAAAAGGAAAAAGGGAAAGAGAGAGGTAGGGGAGGCAGCTAGCCAAAATCGAGTTTCTGGGAGGGATGTAAACTGATAAGAATGAACTTAAAAAATTCAAAGCGAGCGAGATAAAGATAAGACAAGAAAACGAGTGAGAAACGCGAGGACGTGGAAGAAAAACGTCTTGATTGGAACGAACAAGGTCTGGGAAAGGCAGCGGAATGGGAAAGAAGGAAGGAAGGAAGGAAGGAAGGAACAAAGGAAGGAAGGATGAGGTGGAAGGAAAATAGACGCAAGAGTAGACGATTTGATTAGACACAGGCCAGGTGGTCTAGTAAACCACTGATGGAAAAGAATCCAGGTACTCAGACCACCCATCCTGATAAGTGAGTATTGATAAGAATGAGTGAGTGAGTGAATGAGTGAATGAATGAGTGAGTGAGTGAGTGAGTGAGTGAGTAAGCGAGTAAGTGAGTGAGCGAGTGTGTATTTGTGAGGATTTAGCTATGTTGGCGTCATCTGCTGAAAAACAAAATAGGTGCATGTATGTATGTATGTATGTATGTATATGTATGTATATATGTATGTATGTATGTGTATGTATGTATGTATGTATGTATGTAATAATAATCATCTTCGTTTAATATCTTCAAACTGACAATAACGCAGTATGATTACAAATCAGTATGAACGGATGATCACAAGTTATTGCAGGAGTCGAATTTAACTGTACACGGCAGCCATAAAAGGCGCCCATCACGTCCTACATCTCATTTTCACAACACGCCATCTCGCGAATGAAAGGCTGAGTGGACCTAAATTTGGGGAGGGGGTTGCGGGAAGCGATCCCGCTACCTCTTGCTCTTCACGCCAGTGATGTTACCACTACTCTATGGACCCCCACCCAAGTGTATATATATAGGTACGTATGTACGTATGTATGTATGTATGTATGTTTGTATGTGTATGTATGTATGTATGTATGTATGTATGTATATATATATAGGCCTTTGTATGTATGTATGTACCTAGACACTATAGCTCCTTTTAAATACCTCACAAACACTGCCTAAGTGATGCTAGATAATACTGACGAGTGGCTCTATCGCGAACCTCTACAGCAATGTGTCACGAATAACATTTGTATGTGTGTAAATTAGTGTGTTTGTATTTGTGCATACGTGTAGGTATGTCTGTATATGTGTGTATGTATGTGTGCGTCTGTGTTTATATGTATGTGTATATGTGCGTGTATGCGTGGATATGCATGCATATGTGCGTTTATCTGTTTATATGTTTGTGTGTGTGTGTGTGTGTGTGTGTGTGTGTGTGTGTGTGTGTGTGTGTAGGTGTGTGTGTGTGTGTGTGTGTGTGTGTGTGTGTGTGTGTGTGTGTGTGTGTGTGTGTGTGTGTGTGTGTGTGTGTGTGTGTGTGTGTGTGTGTGTGTGTGTGTGTGTGTGTGTGTGTGTGTGTGTGTGTGTGTGTGTGTGTGTGTGTGTGTGTGTGTGTGTGTGTGTAGTGTTACTGACGGCGCCCCTTGTTGTCCTGTTAGTGCCAGATCTGCTTGTCATTGAACCAGCGCAGCCAGCCAAGCGTCTCATACGGACGGACGTACGGACAGACGAACGCCCACAGATCGGTTGTGTACTAAACAGACCCATGAACGCTTTCGTCAGAAAGGCGGTCGCAGCTGCGCGTGGTTCGGACGCACAACGCGAGCCACACCGGGAGAGACGCGTATTGAAGGAACCCACGAACTGCAGTCAGATATATATGCAGAGAATCACATGCTGGGGTCTTAATGCAGAGACCTGTCTCATCATTGACGGTTGCCGCAGTAAGCACTGGAAGATGAACAGCTGTGTTTAAATGGAAGCCGGCTACTTCTGAGTCTTTTATTCGTAGAGACGGCAGAGTACGGACTGTAGTCCGGTATCTTCGGATATTTTTTATCTAAAGATGTAACACTGTGGATAGATATTTCGGAGTCTCATTTAAGGATTCAAGGATCTGTGGACTTAAGTTAGAACAAGTCGGGGTTGTATTTTAAGAAACGGGAGCTCCTAAACGCTAACGATCCACGCGGGAGTCTTATTCAAGCACGCAGGAGTGGATAGATTGTGGGTGAGTACGCGTGGAACTCACTCATCTGTGCCGGAGAACTTAGACGGAATACGGAGTTCGGATCGTGCCCGATGGTAGACTTGCTTCCGAAGGGTGACAGCTGAGGTCCTGAATGACAGACGGGGCAATCAACGTAGGTGATCGACATCAGTTTCCTCCAAGGATCCTCCATATCTACGGGACATCGAAGATGGGGAGCTTGGCGGAGCTGCAGAACATGCGAAGGGCGATGGAGGACAAGATCATAGAGCTGGAGAATCGTCTGCGAGACAAGGACGATCTGATCCAGGAGCTGAACAGCAAGCTGGACAAGTACCAGAGCATCGTTCACATCCCGAAGATTCCCACGGGACCCCGGAAACAGCGAGCCCAGGGAATCTCGGCTGAACCGCAAACGGCAAAGAACCTTCTCGACAAATTCAAGACTTACCCGAAATCACCCAGGTAGGTAATCGATTTCTCCTAAGATGGTTAATTGTTTCTACTATGTTAGTTGTTAATTGATAATTAGTAACATCTGTAGTCGTCGTCAGACGGGGCATCAGATCAACCCGTAATCGGGTCAGACCAAGCTGTAATTAGGTTAGAGCAATCAGTAATTAGGTCAAACTGAGCTGTAATTGGGTCAAACCAATCCGTAATCATGTCAGACCAAGCCATAATTAGGTCAAACAGCACATGTAATCGGTTCAAGCCAAACCGTAATCAGGTCAAACCAAGACCTAACCGGGTCAATATACAGAAGAATGGGAGGGAGTGGCCTAAATGCAAAGCAGTAGGACAGATGGGCGTCTTGCAGGAGTTCGACTCCTGTTAAACTTATCATCGTCTGTTACTACTATATCGTGTAATCTTACTGCGTACTTGTCAGTTTGAATTAATAAACGATTATTATTATTATTATTATTATTATTATTATTATTATTATTATTATTATTATTATTATTATTATTATTATTATTATTATTATTATTATTATTATTATTATTATTATTATTATTATTATTATTATAATTTTATCCGAACAGCACTGGTGTGGTAGTGGCTGTTGAGCAGAGGGAGCAGGTATTGAAGTTAACTAGTTTACACGCCCATGAAGAAACTCCTCGAGAAATACAGGAAGACTGAGGTCTATCTCCTTGCACTGGATTTGGAGGGATACAAAAAATATAAAACGAAGGCAGGGATCAAAGTATGGCAGAAAACTTGCGAGGTTAATTAAATTGTTTTTTTGCGCATTAGACGCTTTCGGAATTCATTTCGTCAGGAGATGAAAAAAAGCGGAAGGTTTATTTCGAAGCCACTCTAAGCCAGGTTGATGTAGTTTTCTACGTAGTATTGGAAATAAACTCATGTCTTTGGGTTCATCTACGAACTAAATCTCGAGGGAAATCATTGTTTCTTGGTTCACCGTTTATCAGTGACATGCAAGCGATAACTATATATATGTGTGAAAGAATGTATTTGTATGTATGTATGTATGTATCTAAGTATGTATGAATGCATGTATGCATGTATGTAGGTACGCACGAATGTATGTATGTATGTATGCATGTATGTATCTATGTATCTATGTATATGTGTATGTATGTATGTATGTATGTATGTATGTATGTATGTATGTATGTATGTATGTATGTATGTATGTATGTATGTATGTATGTATGTATGTATGTATGTATGTATGTATGTATGTATGTATGTATGTATGTATGTATGTATGTATGTATGTATGTATGCAGGTATGTATCTATGTATATGTGTATGTATGTATGTATCTATTTATATGTGTATGTATGTATGTATCTATGTATGTATCTATGTATGCATGTATGTATCTATGTATATGTGTATGTATGTATGTATGTATGTATGTATGTATGTATGTATGTATGTATGTATGTATGTATGTATGTATGTATGTATGCATGCATGCATGTATGTATGTGTGTACGTACGTACGTATGTATATATTTATTTATTTATGTATGTATGTATGTACGTACGTGTGTGTGTATGTATGTATGTATGTATGTATGTATATGAGTATATATGTATGTATGCATGTATGTATTTATGTATGCATATATGTATGTATGTATGTATGTATGTATGTATGTATGTATGTATGTATGTATGTATGTATGTATGTATGTATGTATGTATGTATGTATGCATGTATGTATGTATGCAAATACTGTATCTAAGAACTTCAACAGGGTGCACCCTTGACAGATGCAAACACCGTCAGTGTTTATATACCACAGATACACCGATAAATCTTCGTTTCCTTTCATACAAAACGTAACAGTCAAAATGATAAATCCTGAAAGAGTTTAAGTATCGAGCAACGCTGACATCGGACGAGGTCTGTTAGTTTTTAATTCGCATTCATTTAGATAGATTTTCTACTTTCCTTGTGACAATTGTATCTCACGTAATCACATTTCGTTCTGTGGCTGTTCTGCATTATTTGAAGATTCCCGCATGAGCTGCAACTCCAGATATTTTCTCGTCGGAAAGGGTTTCACCGGAAACATCTCATAAATCTTTACTGCCGGCGAATAATAGTAATAATAATTGATATAGGAGGTCGCTGAGATCCAAAGCGACCGTTCTTCTGCTCATACTAGGA
>OY744617.1:37481478-37486478 GCA_963556255.1 Allolobophora icterica | reverse complement strand
ATGCATTCATATATATATATATATAACACAAAAATATTAGAAATATATATGTATATATATAAAATACAGAATTATTATGATACAATAAAATGCAGTGCAAGACAGCATCATAGGAATATATACAGGGCCTGTCTGTCCGTCTCTGTCTCTGTCTCTCTCTGTCTGTCTGTCTGTCTGTCTGTCTCTCTCTGTCTTTCTTTTTTTCTCTCTTTCTCTTCTGTCTCTGGTTATCTGTTTGTCTTTCTCTCTCTCTCCCTATGTATATATATATATATATATATATATTGATTTCAGCGAGAAACTGATCATATATATATATATATATATATATATATATATATTATACATATGCATGATTAGAGGCAGGACAATAAAATACAATATGCACCAGAGGCTGCTTTAAGTCTAAGCACGTTCTCACGATTGCTTTGGTGTCTGATCTGTAGAGGCATTGTTCTAACGACCGTGGCCTCATATTCAGACCTTGGCATATAGATATAGGGCGGTAAGCTAAACAAAGGGTAAACAAACCGGAAAATTAGGTCGTGAGACACCTTGGAGTTCCCTATAAGCAAAATTTGCTTAGAAGTTGCTAAGTCACTACAGTAATCGGCCCACAAAATCCTGCACATTGTTACTGTAGGAATGTATGCCAACGTGCATGCCTGCGGTTTTCAAACGGTGGTCCGCGTACCCCTAGTGGTACGCCAGGTGTCGCTAAGTGGTACGCAAAGATTTTTTAAACAAATTAATTTTCTATGAGTTTATGCCCATCTTTCTTTGATTAGCAATTGACTGTTGAAGTCACTATTCTACGTCCACCATGAGCTTCTTTTTCTTTAAATATTCTGAGTGTATGCTCAGCTCACATTAACACTTTCTAAGAGTGATTTTATTTTTATTTTTTGTTGATATGATTACATTCTTAAAATTAGATATTAATTTTTAGATTTGTCTACCTACGGTCCAACGTTAATTGCAAGGGGACTTCGCGCTCGCCCTTTTGTTTTTGATCTGACCTTTGCTGGTGATACGCCAACATTCGATTTTATACCTGGTGGTACAATAATAGGAAGCAATGGAGAATGTGTGTCATGGCGATCGCTAGAGCTCCAGGAGTTGACAGCACAAGGTGACAACAAGGTGGTACAATAAAAATAAATATTCAAACTAGTTGCGGTAGGTGTGGTTCAAATGAAGGCCTTGCAGAGCCGGATTCAGGCGATATTTGGGGTTCCGGTAGGACAGGATTTTCAGCCACAATATAGCAAGAGACGCCTGCAATTCGGAGGCTTAACAGACTGTAGGCTTGTTTAATTGGTATAGGGTAGCCGATTGGTATAAATACGAGCGCTGGCCTTGTAAAGCGGAGAGTACAGGCTCGAGCCTGCTCCTCTGAGACAGTTACTGTGCAGGGACCTTGAGCAAGTCCTTGAATTCACAAGTGCTCATCGCTATCGATTGATGCTTGGTCGTTAGATAGTGGTAGAGTAGGATTCGGAGAAAGAAGAAGAATGTGATGACAATGAGGGAGATGAGAAGGAAGGGGAAGGGGAAGAGGAAGATATTAAGGATGAGGAAGAGGATGGAGTAGATGAAGTAGAACGCTAAGTCTATAGGAAAAGTAGGGGAAGCAGAAATAATCGGGAAGAGGAGGAGGCAAAAGAAGATGATGATGATGATGATTAGTATTATTGTTGTTGTTGTTGTTGTTGCTAAACATTTATCTATGACCTTCAATCGATAGCGCTGAGCAATAATGAGTGTAGGACTTGTTCATGGTCCCTACACAGTAATCGTCTCAGAGGAGGAGGTTCGAATCCGTACTTTCCGTGTTCCAATGCTAGCGCTCTAACCAATCGGATACCGTATTCCACAGAGGCTAGTATGTGGAATAAGAGTCAGAGTTAGAGGAGAAGTGCAGGAATTGTTTTAACGTGCAGTGATACACAAAATGTGCAGTGATAAAAGGCTATTAACCACTATTTGTGCACGAAAAGAATTTTAGTTCATAATTATTTATGATTTTTATGCGCGCCATGTGCAGTGGTAAATTTTCTTTTAAACATGACCTGGAGAAGTAAGAGAATGAAGTCTACTAGTAAGAAGCGACGAAGGAGACTCAAATAGAGAAGAATGAACGGTGAGCTCAGGAAGCCACTTACATACGACATAAACACGAGCTTTTGTTGAACCGGCGTCAGTTTGAACTAGTTTCTCTCAGTTTTTTCAGTCGGCCCAGACCGCTTCACCCCTTTTATGTGGTTCGTTTGCCCCTTTTTATGCGACTGCTTGCCCCTTTTTTAAACGATCTTCGCACGTTCATTTGACCGTGAAAAATTGGGGCATCTGCAGTTCATGTGCAAGGGCATGAAAAGGAGAAAAAGATATATTTCTCTAGCATTCAAACACATAGATTATATATAGACATATACACGTATATATGGACATATATATATGTATGTACAATTTTGTACATGTATATATAGTTAAATACACAAATCGTCTGCTTAGAGTGCAAGGTGCTATCTCCAATGCTTAACACCATGGAGAATGCACCTTTGCACTTTAAGCAGACGAAATGTATCTATATACATTTATATAAACATATATATATCTACATGTATATATATACGTAGATATATACATTTATATACATGATGTCTACTATAATGTACATATAGCTATATAATTATATGTAGTAATATTTAATTTATGCATAACGACGGGTCGCATGGTGTCACAAGAAATCGAATGAATCCTGGGTAACGTCCCGGAAATGGTCCGTGAGAATCTCGCACGAAATCTCGGCGTCGCCGTTAGTCTAGCACCGCGTCACGTGACTGTTTCCCGGGCCGTGTTTATTCAGCGAAATGATGTAGGACTCATGCCGAACGCCAGATGGCGATTCTGAACTATATATATGCATATTATATGCATATATATATATGTATATGTCTGCATCTCTATATATGTATATATATGTATGTATATACGTATGTATGCATGTATATAACTATATATACATGATGCACATATGGGGCGTGGTGGCTCAGTGGTAAGTTCGGCGCCTTGTGAGCGGAGGGTTGCAGGTTCGAATCCCACTCTAGCCGCTGCGTACGGACCTTGGACAAGTCCTTCACTCGCAATTGCTCGTGGCGCTTCGGCGTGAAAACTCCGACACAGTATTAAATGCTGTAGTCGGGAGCGCCTCTGAGTAGTATATATATATATATATATATATATATATATATATATATATATATATATATATATATATATATTGTCGCGGTCGACTCCTTCGATCGCAACGACGAACCAACGAAGGAACTATTAAAAGATCTTTAATTAAAAATAAAGTCGATTAAGTGTAGAGTAAGTCAACTCGTCTATCAAATATCACAATCGTAGACAGCACACAGGTTGGCTGGTCTCGATTGAACGTCATACGATCAATGTTTCAACGTTTACAAATCTTCGTCAAAAGGCCCCCAATGTACATCAGGTCTATCTTATATAGAGTTCTCCCGGATTCCAGAACGTTCTGTGACGTCACTGTACTTTTCCCTGGAAAGTCCTACTGAACACGTATATCCTTGTTGCATGCACCGAATTAATGTTGACAGCTTGCTGCAGAAATTTCCGTGCGTTGTAAACAAGCTTGTTGACGCGTCGGTTTTCTTCCCTTGATGCATGCACCCGCGTAGACCACGACATTCCCTCCGCCCTCAGATGATGACACGTCCTCAGCACCATCCCGAACGGGTCATCACGATCAAGCCGGGCCTCCAAACTCCATCTCGACACAGCACACACAAACAAAACAAAACACATCAGTTAGTCAATTTATCTATACAATTTGCGGGCTCGATCCTTGTGTGTCGGGCCATTCCCCCCCCCCCTTCACCATCCGAGTCACAACCGAGAGAGGAAATCAGCCACCGTGTTCTGACGTCCAGGACGATATCGAAAGTCCACGTTAAACTCTTGCAATGCTAACGCCCAACGAGTCAGTTTCGCACTCTTAGGGCTTGCATCTGTGAGATAAGACAAAGGATTATGATCTGAATAAATGATTATCTTTGATAAGAATATCCATGACTTGAATCGTTTAAGTGCCCAAATTACTGCGAAAGCCTCTCTCTCAATTGTAGACCAATGCATCTGTGTATCTGTAAGTTTAAGACTAGCAAAAGCAATTGGTTTTTCTTGACCTTCTTCGGTCCACTGAAACAAGCAACACCCGACCGCGGTGGCACTTGCGTCAACACTTAAACCAAATTCCTTAGTGAAATCAATGGTATGCAACTGTGTAGCTTTACTGAGATCATCCTTTAACTTATCTAGTGCTTCTTGATGCTTTTGCTCCCAAGGCACCTTCGTAGGTATGTTATCTCGTGTCAAATCAGTTATTATCCGTGCTTTTTCAGCTAAAGCAGGTATAAAATTTCGAAAATAACTGAAAAAACCCATAACCTTTCTAACTTCTTTCTTTGTTGTTGGAGGATGGATATCATTGATCGTAGCGATCTTACCTGGATCAGGTTCAATACAACCTGACCCTACTATATGGCCAACAAACTTTATTTTGTTTTGTGCAAAATTACATTTTCTTAAATTCAAAGTGAGTCCTGCTTCCTCAATAGTTTGCAAGAATTTCTCTAGATGTTCTAAATGGTCATTCCAATTCATTGAAACCACTGCCATATCATCGACGAATGGTTCGGTAAAACTTCGCACTGGATGTAAAACTTGGGTCATAGCACGAATAAAGGTATTGCTAGCGGACTTGAGTCCAAACGGCATTCTTGTGAACTCAAAAAGTCCTGCATCACATACGAATGCCGTAAGCCATCGATGTTCTTTCCGAACTGGAATTTGCCAATACCCCGATTTCGCGTCGAAAACACTAATAAACTTTGCCCGTCCCACCTTTTGTAAGACGTCAGCAATGTCTGGGGTCGGGTAACAATCACCTAGAGAATATTTGTTAACATGGC
>OY744617.1:37190027-37481278 GCA_963556255.1 Allolobophora icterica | reverse complement strand
ATACACACATACATACAAGCATACATGCAAACATACATACATATATCCATACACGCATACATACACAAATACATACACACATACATACATACATGCATACACACATACATCCATACACACATGCACCCACAAATACTTACACATACACACACATACATACAAGCATACATAGATACATCCGTACACATATACATACACAAATGCATACACACATACACAAACACTCAGATGGCGGGGCACTGGCCCCCTTCTGCCCTGTAAAGCCGCCACAGAACGGGAACATGTGATCCCCATCTGATCTTTCCTTCTGATTTCCAAGTATCATAGAAACTATCGTTCAGCAACCACTGCTATTCCACATAACATTCCCAGTTTAGTTCTCCTAAGAGACCCAGCCATCGCCTAAGCCTCCGTCACGCATCACTGCACACGCGTGCCAGATGATGCATGACAAGTCTGACTCTAATGCTGCCATAACCGAAAACACGTGCTCGACATCATTCCTTCACGCAATCGGCTAAACCGGAAGCGCGGGCGTAGCCTCGAACCCCAAGAGGGCCGAGATAATCTCGAAGCCGCGCCAGACTCGTCCGACTCCCGGGAGATAGTCCGATATCCGGATTCTTTGTCCGTCGATTACCGGGAACGGTTCCCGACTGGAACGGATAATCGTTCGAACATCTTTCTTCCTCCTCCGCCGTCGACGAACAGCTGAGAGCGATGTAGCTATCGACGTCCGATTTCCTTTGGAGTGTACTGGCTTTGAAGCGAAAAGACATAAACATTGATTAACTAATCAGACTCTCCCTCTCCTCTTCATCCTCTCCTCTTCATCCTCTCCTCTTCATCCTCTCCTCTTCATCCTCTCCTCTTCATCATCCTCCTCCACTTAATCCTCGTGCTCCGCTGTAATCCTCCTCCGATTCCTCATTCCTGTACAGCCTCCATCTCTTGCTGTTTCTGCTTCTTCTCCTATTGTTCCTCCTTCTCTGGTATTTTCCCATCTGCAACCTCTCTTCTGTACAGTCTCCTTCAATTTCTACTTCTTCTCCTCTTCCGCCTCCTCCTCCTCCTTTTTCTGTTCCTCAGCTTCCTCTCGTTTGCAATCTTCTACTTCTCATTCTCCTATCTGTCCTTGTTATGCAGTAAATCCTCTGCTACTCATCCAAGCACTCATTCATTCACTCATTCATTCACTCATTCATTCACTCATTCATTCATTCACTCATTCATTCACTCATTCATTTATTCGTTCACTCGTTCATTCCCTACTTCATTGACTCACTTATTCACTCACTCACTCATTCATTCACTCGTTCATTTTTTCGCTCACTTATTCACTCATTCACTCACTCATTCATTTATTCGTTCACTCATTCATTCCCTACTTCATTGACTCACTTATTCACTCACTCACTCATTCACTCATTCATTCACTCGTTCATTTATTCGCTCACTTATTCACTCATTCATTCACTCGTTCGTTTATTCGCTCGCTTATTCACTCATTCATTCACTCGTTCATTTATTCGCTCACTTATTCACTCATTCATTCACTCGTTCATTTATTCGCTCACGTATTCACTCATTCATTCACTCGTTCGTTTATTCGCTCGCTTATTCACTCATTCATTCACTCGTTCATTTATTCGCTCACTTATTCACTCATTCATTCACTCGTTCATTTATTCGCTCACTTATTCACTCATTCATTCACTCGTTCATTTATTCGCTCACTTATTCACTCATTCATTCACTCATTCATTCATTCACTCATTCACTCATGCATTCACTCATTCATTCATTCATTCCCTATCTGTGTAATCTCCACACCCTTTAGTTTCTTCTTCTTCCTCTCTCTGCTCCGCTGCCTCCGCGCTCTCTTAGAGTCTCTGGAGTCTCTGGACGTGGACGAAACGAATGCCACGACAGAGAAGAATGCCGCCAGAATGCCACAATATCCATCAACTGTCTCGTGATAAGATACAGTCGCTGTGATCTTAAGTCAGCTATTTCGTTGTAGCATTTTAGATAAATGATCTAATTTATTAGTGCTTACTGAGTGAATTAGTGAGCGAGTGAATGAATGAGTGACTGAGTGAATGAGTGAGTAAATGAATGAATGAATGGATGAATGAATGGATGAATGAATGGATGAATGAATGAATGAATAAATGAATGAATGAATGAATGAATGAATAAATGAGTGGGTGAAAAAATAAATGAATGAAATGAGTGAGTGAATGAAATGAGTGAGTGAATAAATAAATAAATAAATAAATGAATGAATGAATGAATGAATGAATGAATGAATGAATGAATGAATGAATGAATGAATGAATGAGTAAGTGAGTGAATAAAAAATTAACTAAACCGTTCAGTGAGTCACAAGAAAACTGTATTTACGTCAAATTACATAATGTGAACTTCGTCTTGTTGGTATCCAACAGGACAGTAGCCTACATATAGGCACAAATAGGCCACAAATTGGCCAGAAATAGGTCACAAATAGGTCAAGAATAGGCCTCAAATAGGCCACAGTCACGCTGAATACTAGTTTGCCTTATTTACAAAACCATTTCTTTTGCAGAAGCAAGGCCTGATTTTGATCTTTACAAATGAATAACTACAAATCATATAATCATGCTGCCAGATTTTGTGGCGAAATAAAGGGAGTACTCGATAGTGTAGTGGTTAGCGACTTAGCGTGCTGAACTGTTGAGAGGTCGGGGGTTCAAATACCCGCCAGGGCAGAAACTTGGTTCGAGATTTGTGCCCCACATGCGCCCCCTAGCCAACTCAGCTATGACGAGTAAATTGCCGTACAATGTCGGTGGGAAGATGAGACGGCGAGGGAGAGGACTGGCCATCCGCCGTCGTACGCTGAGGCTAAGAAAATGAAGTCGCCAACACTTCATGCCCATTGCTGCCTCAGGGCTAGCCTAAGGAACTGCTCTTATCTTCTTCTTCTATAGTTTATGTACTAATGTTGCAATTACACAGTGTTTATTTGGGGGTGGTGGGCCTGACACTTTATTTTTCGAAGTCTCCCAGCCACGCCATTAACTGCTTTTTCAAGACATTACTGTGAAGGATGCCATGCGCTGGTTCCCGGTCGGGCTGCGCTGGTTGCCTGCTTTCCACGAAACCGATAGCTATTTCTGTTTTCTTTTATGTGCGCGTATCCTACTTGCCAGCGATTGCTAATTGCGTCGTTGCCGGAAGCCGTCTGCTGAGCGATCTGCGCGCCCACCGGAAGTCACTCCGCTTCGGACGAACTCGTTTCCGGAAAAGGACGCTTTGCCGTTTTATTTCTGTTTGTGCGTGATGCGCATGCGGTCACGACGACCATTTTAGCAGAAGGCCACTATAGTGACCTCTTGTGTTTAATAGACTGCATGGCGAGTTCTGTTGAATCCAGGTCAATCCAATCCAGTTCAATCCAATCCAGTTCAATCCAATCAAATACAGTTCAATCCAATCCAATCTAGTTCAATCCAATCCAGTTCAATCCAGTCCAATCCAGTCCAATCCAATCCAGTTCAATCCAATCAAATCTAGTTCAACCCAATCCAATCCAGTTCAATCCAGTTCAATCCAATCCAATCCAGTTCAATCCAGTCCAATCCAATCAAATCCAGTTCAATCCAATCAAATCTAGTTCAATCGAATCCGATTCAATTTTTTTTATTATTTCTGATCAAATCAATCTAGTTCAATCCAATCCGATCTCAATCGATCTTCTCTGATCAACTTAGTCCAGTTCAATATAGTCTAATGCAAACGAACCTGATTTGATTTAATCGTACCTAATCAAGACGATCCAGTTCAGTCAAATTCAATCAATGTCATATTGGTCTAATTTTGTCTAAGCTAGGCCTAGTATAGTCCAGTCGAGTCAGAAAGTCTTTTGATCAGCTGAACTGCTATGGTTGGTTAGTTGGTGTTTAATGAGACTGTGTCATAACAAAGATGGTTAGCGTCGCCCTCCTCCTTTCTCGAAGCTTGGGACTGCGCTGCCAGAGTACGGGCAGAGGCGGTGTGAACTGCTGTGGACGGGGTTTGAACAGAAAGTAAATACTCTTGGAGCTCAAGAAAAAGGTGTTTCGTGAACTGAGTGATATTATAAGTGACATTATGTTGTTTTATTGTTTATGTCATGTCATGTTATGTTATGATATCATAGATTATGTTATAACATGTTATCTTGCAGTACGATATGTTATGCTTAACGGACTTTCTGGAAATTGACCTGATTACGGCTTGGTTAAGTCATGTTGTGATAGGCTGTGCTACAATGTATGTGTTATATTATGATATAGTATCTTATATCATGGTATGTGTTATGTTATGCTATAGTATCTTATATCATGGTATATGTTATGCTATGGCAGGCCCCTATCTTATATCATGGTATGTGTTTTGCTAGCTTATGTTGTGATAAGTTGTCTTATATGTTATGTTGTTGTTTTCGTCATGTTATTGTATCATTATAATTATTATGTTTTTTGTTATGATATCTTATCCTGCCCTGTGTGCCTGCGTTCCAGTTGCAAGGAGTTTATTCGGCAAGCGATCCAGGCAGACGACTTTCTCAAGCACCTGTCCACTGGTAGCATTCGTGAGATTATCGACTGTATGCAGCTAGTCGACTACAAGAAAGAGACGGTCATCATCAAAGAGGGAGACGTCGGATCGAAGCTCTACGTCCTCGAAGGTTAGTTAAGTCCCCCAGACCCACTTTCACGGGTCGGGGGGGGGGGACAAAACCCTCTGCCAGACCCCACTCGTCTGGGTCTAGGGGCTTGGCAAGAGGTGTGCAATATAAATTGACCAACACAATACAAAGGTTTATACGTTTGTAAAAGAACAGGCACTTTGAGGTCCGAGTCGAAATTTGAATGGGTTTAGCCTCTTAACTTCAAACCTGGCGCCGTCACTGGATATACAAATACGGTGTATTTATGCATACACACACACACGCACACACGCATACGCATACAAACACACACGCACATACACACATACATATAAATCTTATATATATATAATGTATGTATCCAGTTCAATCTAATCCAATCAACTTCATATTAATTCAATCAACTTCATATATAATATATATATATATATATATATATACAAATACGTATATACATGTGTATACACATATAATTATGTGCATACACAAAGTATACACAGATATGTATGTCAAGTATTGATATATAGGAATGTCCTGTAGTTTGAATGGGAAGCTCAATTAACCAGAATTAGTTAAAAGTAACTCAGGCGGTGCCAGTCTCAAGCCTAGATAAAGGAGGAGGTCGACGATGATCATCTTTGTTACTACAGAGCGTCATTAACCAGCAAATACCTACTTAATAAACGTATTTACCGATACGTGGCTACAGTATACAAGCCACATATTAGCAAGTATCAATGCCTCGATTCGGACAGCAATCGTTGTTGGTGACATGCAGACCTTGTAAATTACGGTCGATTTGAGGATTACATAAGGCTTGAGGATTATATGAGACTTGAGGATTGTTTAATCCTCTCATGGAGGAACTCTTTATTTTTATTTGCCCGGAGTTGTTGACAGCATGTGATCAGTGTTTTCTAGGCTGACGTATCGCGTACGCTTAAGCAAACTGTGCTCAATAAAAACGCCTTCCACAAATTGCTTGCGGTCCTCGTGGAGATAGGACACGCTGACCGCGTTGACTGTATCCTTAGATTGTTTACCGTGCAAACAAATCTGGACTCGTCGAATGACGCTCGGACGCCATCTTGGTTATGAGTCCTATTCGTAACAGCTGTGACCAGCTTGGGTTATTGTCCCATTCGTAACGACTGTAGCGATCTTGGGTCATTGTCCTTTTGTAACGACTGTCACCATCTTGGTTCATTGTCCTATTTGTAACGATTGTCACCATCTTGGTTCATTGCCCTATTTGTAACGACTGTAGCCATCTTGGTTCATTGTCCTATTCGTAACGATTGTAACCATCTTGGTTCATTGTCCTATTCGTAACGATTGTAACCATCTTGGTTCATTGTCCTATTCGTAACGACTGTAGCCATCTTGGTTCATTGTCCTATTCGTAGCACTGTAGCCATCTTGGTTCATTGTTCTATTCGTAAAGGTTGTAACCATCTTGTTGGTTCATTGTTCTTTTGTTGCAACTTTAGCCATCTTGGTTCATTGTCGTTTTGCAACAAACTTTGCCATCTTGGTTCATTGGCCGATTGATAACAACTGTAGCCATCTTGTTTCGTTGTAGTTTCGTAATAACTGTAGCCATTTTGGTTCTTTCCAATTCTTTGTAATCAGAGTCAAGAGCCAAATTTGTTCGGTTCTTTACAGTAATGTCAATTTAAATATTAAGGTGTGGCTACACTGATACATTCTTGCTTGTAAGAATCTGAGTTGAGTAATATTCAGCCGTGCTGGAATCGGAAGCACCTCTGAGTAGCTCTCCCTGAAGAGGCGTTATATAAATGTCCGTTATGAATGAATGAATGAATGAATGGATGGATGGATGGATGAATGAATGAATGAATGAATGAATGAATGAATAAGATATATCTTTGTTTTTATGGTTCAGATGGTTGCGTCGAAGTGACAAAGGAAGGACAGAAGCTCTGCACGATGGGACCAGGGAAGGTCTTCGGGGAGTTGGCCATTCTCTACAACTGCACCAGAACAGCCACTGTCAAAGGTAACCATGGCGGTTGAGGTGTGACGGGGTGGTACTGGTGGTGCTGGTCATGGTGGTGTTGGTGGTGGTCTTATCGTCGTCGTCATCATCGTCATCATCATCATCATCATCGTCGCCGTCGTCGTCATCATCATCATCATCATCATTATCACGTTGTTGGTTTTTGTGGTGGTAGTGTTGGTCGCGGTACTATCATCGTGGTGGTATTGGTGGTAGTGTGGATGGTGGTGGTAGTGGCATCTGTGGGGTGTTGGTAGTTTTGGTGGTGATTTTATCATCGTCGTCAGCATCATCATCATCATCATAATCGTGGTCATCATAATCGTCGTCGTCATCATTATCATCATCGCAATCATCATAGCTAATTCTTTGATGTTTTCTGATCTTAGCGTTGACTGGATGTAAGCTGTGGGAGATCGAGCGACATGTCTTTCAGGCGATCATGATTAAGACGGAGATACAGCGACAGAAACAATGCGTAGACCTTCTACGCAGGTAATTATCAACATCTCTCTCTCTCTCTCTCTCTCTCTCTGTCTCTCTCTCTCTCTCTCTCTCTCTCTCTCTCTCTGTCTGTCTGTCTCTCTCTCTCTCTCTCTCTCTCTCTCTCTCTCTCTCTCTCTCTCTCTGTCTCTCTCTGTCTCTCTCTGTCTCTTTCTATCTCTCTCTCTCTCTCTCTCTCTCTCTCTCTCTCTCTCTCTCTCTCTCTCTCTCTCTCTCTCTCTCTCTCTCTCTTTCTTTCTATCTCTGTCTGTCTGTCTGTCTGTCTGTCTGTCTGTCTCTCTTTGTCTCTATAGCTGTTTCAGTGTATCTATCTATCTATCTATCTATCTATCTATCTATCTATCTATCTATCTATCTATCTATCTATCTATCTATCTATCTATCTATCTATCTATCTATCTATCTATCTATCTATCTATCTGTCTGTCGAAAACCCCAAGGCAAGGGTCTGTCTGTCTGTCTATCTATCTATCTCTCTAAATGGATATCTCTCTATATAGATTGGATTCGATGGGATTTGTTTGGATTAGATGAGAATTAATCGGAAACAAACTTGAACGTTTGATCTGTTTTGCAGCGTTCCGAAATTCACGAATGTTCCGGATGAGACGATGAATAAAATCGCTGACGTCTTAGAAGAAGTAAGAATGATTAACTGATCTAGTCTAATCCTCTGTCTAGTTCATTCTAGTCTGCCAAATCTAATCAAATAAAATCAAATCCAATCTAATCTAATCTAATCTAATCTAATTTAGTCCCGTCTGTAACCTAACCTATCCTGAAGTGCGAGCGTACGTTACTTAGCGGAATAATGTAGCCTACGCGTACCGTACGCACGTTATCGAAAAGAATAACGGAATGGAATCGACTGCCACTCTCTTTCTCTCTCTTCGTAGCTCAAATTCACTGTCTACGTTCTAAAAGAAGCTCAAAACTCACTCTTTCTCTTTGGCTTTCAAACACTTGGATATCTAACTGCATCTTCTCCTGGCTGCTGTTCTATGTCGTACGTACGTTATAGAAACAAAAAAAAACGTACGATGCGTCCGTACGGTCGCACATTAATCCTCGTCTCATCCAATCTGTTGTTTGTTTGAAAGGTTCACTTCGAGAATGGCGACTACATCATACGAGAGGCAGCCAGAGGCGACACTCTTTATGTCATTGCCAAGGGTCAGGTAGGCAGTCAGACCCCAAGTTAAATCCTAAGTCAACGCCTGGCCAACCCAGAAACTCTAGGAGGCAGGGTTTGCTTGATGGGTATTTGCCAGTTGAATGTATGTCTTCTCTGTTTTTGTCTGTCAAACACTGTCTGTCTGTTTGTCTGTCTGTCTGTCTGTCTGTCTGTCTGTCTGTCTGTCTGTCTGTCTGTCTCGTTTTACATCTTTCTCAATTTGCTGCTTTGTTCCCCTGTTTTGGTGTCTTGTCTCCAGCTCTGTCTGTGTTTCTTTCATCTTATCTGGATCAGTCCTTCTCTGTCTGTCTCTGTCAGTCTGTCTATCAACCAGTCCTTCTTTGTCTGTTTATGTGTCTTTCTCTGCCTCTCTGTCTCTGCCTCTCAGTCTCTCTCTTCATGTTTCTGTCTCCAACTCTGCCTATGTTTCTTTCTATCTGTCTTAATCTGTCTGTCTGTCTGTCTGTCTGTCTGTCTGTCTGTCTGTCTGTCTGTCTGTCTAACAGTATGTCTTTCTCTAAGTATTCCTCTAATCATAACAACTATTGCTGTTATTGCCATCGATATCTCTGTATATTTATGTCTAACAATCACAACGTGCCAATGTTTCTCTCCATGTATGTCTTTCTCTCTATTTGTCTCTGCGTAAGTCTTTCCAACGACGTGCGTCAGTACCTGCGCTCGTTTCTTTCGTTGTATCGTCCTGTTTTTGTTTGCATACACGCAAAAGCTAAGAAGATAAAGATGTATAAAGCTAGCGTCAATACACGGAGTTCCATAAGCAAGATCGAAACAGCAATCGTTGGATTGTCTGTTGCAGGTGAAAAAAACGAAGAAGCCGAACGGAGCGACGGAAGAGGTCTTACTCGAAACCCTCGGACCGGGGGACTTCATCGGAGAACTTGCCTTAGAGTCGTAAGTATCGCGACCCTGGACCAGAAATCAGGTTTACAGACATGGCCCGAGTATTAAGGGCAGTGAAGAAATAGTGAATAAATAACGAAGATATAATGAAGCAATAATGAAGAAATAACAACGATATAATGAAGCAGTAATGAAGTAATAATGAAGAAATGATCAATTAATAATTAATAAATAAATAAGTTAAGTGATTAGTTTTATATTTTGATGATAACGAGCCGTTGTTTTTCTTTACAGGGAGGAAATTCGCAGCGCCAATTTCATAGCCTCGGACAACGAAGGAGTTGACTGCCTTGTGCTTGACCGAGAGTAAGTTTCAATCAATCAATCAATCAATCAATCAATCAATCAATCAATCAATCAATCAATCAATCAATCAATCAATCAATCAATCAATCAATCAATCAATCAATCAATCAATCAATCAACCAATCAATCAATTGGTCCGTCGTCTATTATACAGAGCGCGTTTGTAAGAATCGGTCAAAAGAGGGAAATGAACACTTCCATTTTGTTTCTATTAGATAACAATGTCATTCTTCCTGGTATTTCCGTAGCGCAGATTTCAAATTGCAAACATGACTTGATGGCACTGGGGTTTGGCTCAACGTCCCTAAGTAACATAATATTGCCACGTAGAAACCTATTCCGTAGCGCGTTTGATCGGTGATTAACCGACTGGAGTTTCGAGTCGGCTCAGTAGACTCAGTTTAACGAATATGACAGCCTAGGCCAGTTTTTCGAGCACATTCTCCGCTATCACCAATCAAAATAACTTTTTATCGGCGTAAGCTAGAAAGTACATGGTTAGATCCTGCGATGGGCTGGCCCCGTGGCCAGGACATTGGGATACGTCCACTGTAGGTTTCAGGGCCGAAGAGTAGGAGATTTTCCACTCCCCTACATGACACTACAGGACGGGGGGACTTTAACTTACCTATGTGAACGATAGTGTGCCATATTATGCTGTGGGTATCAATAAACGTTGAGTCCGGCTTTGCTATCTGTTTCAGAGTTTATATGCACCTAATGAGCAAGCTTAGCGTCTCTACCAAATCGCCACCAATACGAGAAGACGACAACAGGTAATCGTAATGTCAAAATGTGTAAAGTGTTGCTTAATAGCCTAGCGCATATGTTATTGACAAACGCTGCGTCATGTCAGAATGGTTGTTCAGAGATGTCAAATGGAGATCCGAGTCCAGTTGCCAGGGGACCAGAAGTGAAGGAGGATGAATGGAGGCTGGAGAGTTCAGTAAGATAATTTTCAGTCGGACATCGATTAATTACAACAAAAGCCGATCCATCAGCTCAGTACATTCATCGATCTTAAATTTGACCGCAATGAGCCAATAGATGCTTTTGTTAGTCAATCAGACAATAGATTTATCGACCTATCGGTCAGTCAGTTAGTTAGCCAGCCAGTCAGTCAGCTAGTCAGTCAGTCAGTCAGCCAGTCACTCGGTCAATCAGTCAGTTAATCAGTGAGCAAGTCAGTCAGTCAGTCAGTCAGTCAGTCAGTCAGTCAGTCAGTCAGTCAGTCAGTCAGTCGGTCAGTAAGCCAGTCAGTCAGTTAGCCAGCCAGTCAGTTAGCCAGTCAGTCAGTCAGCCAGTCAGTTAGTCAGTCAGTCAGCGAGTGTGTCAGTAAGTTAGTCTGCCTGTCCTTGTGTATCTTATATATCTCCCAGATACATTATCGTAACGTATTGTAATGTACCGTAATTTGTTGTAGTGTAGTGTAAGTTGACTGTAAGCGTTGCAACGTTGTCGTTTGTTGCAGGTGTTCGCTGGGAGCAGCGACACCGGACAACGGTCTGGACTTCAGTACAATGCAGGTCAACGATCTGTCGATTGTGGCAACGATTGGCGTTGGAGGATTCGGCCGAGTGGAACTGGTAGGAGGGCAGAGGAACTAATCTAATCACGTCCCAGATTAGATTAGGACAGAGCAGGGCTGTAGTCGATGATACACGCGGGTATACAGCGTATACTCACCTCTAGAGACCGTATACTCACCTCACAAAATATTTGTACTCGCCTCTAATTAGTTTCGGAAACCTAACCGGTAGCGTGTACTCGAATCTAATTTTACCGCTACAGCCTGGGACAGAAGAATGATAATAATCTAGTTTCATGTTAACTTGTACAGTTAACAGGTATACCAGTTAACGTGGATTGGATTGGACTGGGTTCTGTTTGGTTTGGTTATGTCAGTTGAAGATAGGTATGGTTCAATTAGATTGCATGAGAGATAAGATTAGACAACATTAGTTTTTATTAGATCAGATTTTTAGTTCGTCTGAACTGACACATGTCATGTGAATGCCAATTGTCAGTTTGTCGGTTTGCTTCTGTCTGTCTGCCTGCCTGTCTCTTTGTCTGTCTGTCAGTCTGTCGCTTCTGTCTATATGTCTGTCTGTCTGTCTGTCTCTCTGTATGCAGGGGCGTCTATCCCCCCGGTAATTGGAGCAACTTCCCCTCCCATCCCTCCTCTTCACCCATTCCCCTTCCTTCCCTCCAAAAATGATGGCACATACTCTGGCAGATTCCTTCCCCTCCCGTATTTTTGGATGGAGCATTTACTCCAAGGTTTCTGTGGAGTAGACGCCCCTGTCTGTATGTCTGTTTGTGTCTGCATATTTGTCTGTCTGTCTGGAGCAACTTCCCTTCCCTCCCTCCTCTTCACCCATTCCCCTTCCTTCCCTCCAAAAATGATGGCACATACTCTGGCAGATTCCTTCCCCTCCCCTATTTTTGGATGGAGCATTTACTCCAAGGTTTCTGTGGAGTAGACGCCCCTGTCTGTATGTCTGTTTGTGTCTGCATGTTTGTCTGTCTGTCTGTCTGTCTTTCTTTTCTATTCGTCTTTCCGTCCTTCTGTCCGTCTGTATGTTTGTTTGTCTGTCTGTTTTTTGTCTGTCTGTCTCTTCTTTCTGTATGTCTGTCTGTATGTCTGTGGTTTGGTTGTTGTGAAGGTGCATCTGAAGAACGATCCGAATCGGACGTTTGCGTTGAAGCAGATGAAGAAACATCATATCGTTGAAACGAGGCAACAGGAACATATCATGAATGAAAAGAACGTCATGTACAACGCCAGGTGTCACTTTATCGTCAGGCAAGTATCAATATTATCCGTTATCTCATATTATTTATTATTGCTGTAATTATTTATTACCACTACTATCGCTACGACTAAGTATTTGATTATTATGATTAATTAATTAATTAATAAAATTTGTAACGCGTGCACGATCACACCGAAATGCGAATCTAGGGCGCGGAAAGTCAGCCGCCAGGAGAAGATGCAGTTAGATATCCAAGTGCTTGAAATTTTCGGAGAAATAGTGAGTTTTGAGCAGCTTCTTGAATTTACAGTTTTACAATTTTACTAATTAGGCCTAGTCGATTTTTGGTTAAACAATGATTTTTAAGTCGATTTTTGGTTAAACAATGATTTTTAAGTCGATTTTTGGTTAAACAATGATTTTTAACTTGGTGTCTAATTTGAAGTTTATTCTATCGAAAATTCACAAAGAAAGGTGGGATTCGAACTGGTTTAAAGATAGACCTATATGTTAGGGTGCGGTTGCCTATCTAACCACGGCCAGGAGTACGGATTCGATGCTCTCCCCTAAGACGGTAAGTGTAGGGACCTTGAGCAAGTCCTTTACACAATTTCTCAGCGCCGTGGATGGTTCATTTGCATGTTCGTGTGTGCACTTGAGAACTTTAGAAGGATATCAATGTCATTTACAGTTATATTGTATTGCATAAAGTAGAAATAAAAAAATAATAACCTGCGAATAAATCTGGTTTTAGATTATATAAAACGTTCAAAGACAACAAATACCTCTACATGTTGTTGGAAGCATGTCTCGGAGGGGAACTCTGGACGGTTCTCAGGGACAGGTAAGAATTTTGGAGACAAGTAATTAACTCATGCACGCAGGTATGAAAGATTTTCCGTGAAAAGGTTAGAAAGCAGACAGTCAGTTCACGGGGTAGATAAGAGATGGAGGCAGGTAAGAATAGTTGAACGGTACTTTCCCGTTGAGGTAGATAAGAAATAGCTTAGTATATAGAATTGAGAGAGATAAGAAAAAAGACGTGTTAGGTGATGATGGCGGTAACGATAATGATGATAATGATGTTAATGATAATCGCAAGAATGATGATGTTGCTGATGACGACGACGACAACAATGATAAGTGGCAATGATGGCATACCCCTAAGCCGCCGCCGTTAGCCGCCGAGCCTAAAAAATTTCTGCAAGCCGATAAACCGCCGGAAATTTTACGGCTTAGCCGAAAAACCGCCGAGAGATATTTCACGGCTAGCCGCCGGAAAAAAGTTCGGCTAGAACATACACACAGTTGTGATTATAAAGTTTCCACGCTGGCTTGCTAATTTGTACTTAGTGTTCAATGAGCGGTAAGTGCTGACGTCAGTCACATGGCCGTCTCATCGTCTATTGTAAGGGCCCTGTCCAGGCTGTCCAATAGTTGCATATATTCCGAGTTCTACTTCCGGTTTTATATTCAAAGTTAAATATTTCTAATTATCTCTCATGCAAGTTAGTGCAGAGTGCACACTCTTACTACTCTGCTTCAAAAGCGGCTGCAGTCTATTGCCAGAATTTTCACTTTTTAGTTTCTGTGTATCTGTTTCTTTTTCTCTCGCTATGCGGCTAGGCCTACACCTATGAGGGGCCTAATGCATGTCTGGTATTTTGTGGTTCTAACTTCCAATCAGTTTTACATACTCGTAAATCGTAATTGAATGTGAACTCGATGCAATGTACGTATGTGAACTGAAAACATGAAATGTCCGTTTATTTCTTAACATAATTATTTAAACTTATTTCTAAAATTATTTTCAGACTGAGTGAATATTGCCCACCTTTCGATTTAAAAGTAGTCCCTAGTGTATATTGTATTACTGTGTTATTGATTGATGCACTTATAGTCGAGTAAGGTAGTTTACCCGCTTAAAAAGCGTAAACTACCTTTTTCGGCTAGCCGTAAAAATTTACGGCTAGCCGAAAAGGTAGTTTACGCTCTTTTACGGCTAGCCGAAAAACCAGCCGTAAATTTGCTCAAGCCAGCCGTTAACCAGGAAAATTACGGCTTAGGGGTATAAATGATGGCGATGATGGTAATGAAGATGAGGGCGATAAAAATGATAATAGTGTTAAGGATGATGAAGTAGATGGTGATGACGACGACCATTATCATTTTGATGATGATGATGATGATGATGATGATGATGATGACGACGACAATGACGGTTCATTCGTCGTTGTGACAGGAGTAACTTCGACGACAACACGACCCGGTTCTACTCTGGCTGCGTGATCGAGGCACTGTCATATCTCCACTCGCAGGGCATCATCTACCGAGACCTCAAACCAGAAAACCTCCTGCTAGATATCAACGGTTACGTCAAACTGGTAACTCTTATTGACTAGTAATCGTAATCGCAAACTCGAAATTTCGGAAGCGCTAATTGAAAGCGATGCGCAGGGTATACCAATGCATATTTTAAGGAATTTAGACTACTGGGACAAAATTTTTGAACTAGTCTCTGAAAAACTTTGATGACCTTTTGCTGGGAATTCATCTCCCCGAAAAAGTTGATGACCTTTTTTTAGGAAGTCATCTCCCAAAAAAGTCACCCCCCGAAAACCGTCGATGACCTTTTCTTCGGAATTCTTCTCCCCCCAAAAAATTGGTGGCCTTTTTTTAGGAGGTCGTCTCCCGAAAACACTTGATGACTTTTCTTTAGGAATTCACATCCAGAAGAAGTTGACGACCTTTTTTTTAGGAAGTCATCTCCCGAAAAAGTCACCTCCCGAAAACAGTTCATGACCTTTCTTAGGAATTCATCTCCCGAAAAAGTTCATGACCTTTCTGGGAATTTACTACTGGGGCTAATCTTTAAACTCTTTCATCATTATGTCCCACTACTTATACTTTAACCATACATTGCCTGGGACAAATCAGCCTAACTACTGGGACAAATCCTAACACTACTGGGACATTTGCCCCACTAGTTATACAGTTAAAATATGCCCTGGGGTATACCAGCTTATTCATGAACCCTGCGTCAAGTCATAGGGGTTGTCCAGAGATACCAAGCGAAGATCCAAGTCCGGTTGCCAGAAGACTAGAGAAGGCAGAGGAGATGGAATTTACATTATTCAAAATTTATCTTATTCCTTTTGCATTGTATCGTTTTGCTCTGTATTGTATTGTATTGTATGGGGTCATTGCATAATTACGTAACGCCGAAAATGACCGTTTTTGACCCACCCACCCACCCTGTAACGCTTCATAACGTTTCCCTAGACCCACCCACCCACCCTCCCCAGCGTTACGTAACGCGCCCGGGTGGCGAATCTCTCTAAAGAATTACACTAAACGGTAGGCCTAACTTCTCAGGTTTAGGCTACCGTGTAGGCCTAATCTATGCCAAAACCAATGGACATCCGTCATCCGGGTCTTGCCCTTCGAATTCACGGTAAGTAATCGTACATTTATTATTTCTGTTATTTCAAAGTTCGGCAAAAGATACAAGAAACCCCCGACGGAATACAATAGGCCTAATTGTCCGTCCCTTAAAACAACCTGTCAAAGGCAACTCACATCCAATTTCTTTTTGAAACTGTCAAATTTCTGGTTTTATGCGAATACAACAACGAAATTCTTCTCCGAAAAATCAACCAAGAACAACAAGATTGCGTCCTAAATTTTCGCAGACGAAATTTAAGAGTCTAACCAGTTTGGTCATTCGCTATTGGGCCGTATTTATATACAGAAATAGGTCACTCGATCAGTCGCGTTGCTTCATTTTCTCTATGGCTCCCTACGAGAGCCATACAGACAATGAAGGCGCGAACCTTCACAATTTATACTATTGCGTGTTTTTAGTTAAGTTTTAAGTCAATGGCACGAAGTTTGAACTTTGATCACATCGTGTCTAAAGTGTCGTTCGATGTTAATTTGAAGTTCATTATAACAACTGTTGGTAAAAGCGTTACGTAACGTTCATCTCCACCCACCCACCCACCCACGTAACGTTTCGTAACGTTTTCAAGGACCCCACCCACCCACCCTCGAGCGTTACGTAATTATGCAATGACCCCCATCGTATTTTATAGTGTTGTATTGTGATGCATTTGCGCGTCTTTTTCAGGTCGACTTTGGATTTGCCAAGAAAATTGGTCAGGGTAGGAAGACGTGGACTTTCTGCGGTACGCCGGAGTATGTGGCCCCAGAAATCATCCTCAACAAAGGCCACGATGTGTCCTCTGACCTCTGGTCCCTCGGCATTCTCATGTTTGAGCTGCTAACGGGAAGGTGCGTCAGGATCAAATCTAATCTAATCTAATCTAATCTAATCAAGAAATGAACTCGACTACCAATCTTCCTAGAAGCTAAAATCCTTCCTCTCTCGAGCGTCTCTTGTTAAATTTATTATCTTTAATCATTATTTTATTTATCTATAATTAATTAATTATTTATTAATAATTCATTATCTTATTTGTAATTATTTATTTATAATTTATTAACGTTTAATTAATTAATTAATTAATAACTAATTAATTTAATATTAATTTATATATTTATAATATTAATTTATGTATTTGTAAATTACTTATTTATTTATAATTAATTTATTTATTTCACACGTAGACCATTCTGACTGCGATGTTATCTGACTGGCTTACTGTGTAAACGTAAGCATAGCTGTAAATCTCCAAAAATTTTCTGCGCCACACAAAGTCGGCTCTAATTATCAATCAAATCAAGTCGAAAAATGTTATTGACTTCGTTATCTTTGTTGCTATTGTCTTTGTCGGTCTATTGTGATTTCGTTTTCGTTTGTCAGTCCGCCTTTCTCTGGATCGGAGCCAATGAAAACGTACAGTCAGATTCTGAAGGGAATCAGTGTCGTCGATTTTCCACGAAAAATAACGAAAAACGCTCAACATATCATAAAGAAATTATGCAGGTACGACCTCCATTCATCCATCCTCTTCATCCACCCATCTACTTCATCCATCTATGTATGCCATCTATGCATCCATCCAGTGCTCGAAATGGACCGGAACGCACCGGAACGCCGTTCCGGTTCGTCAGCGTTCCGTTCCGGTTCGTCAAATGAATTATTGTGGAAAATACTATGAAATTAACGTGAATGCTCCCATATATGTGACTAGCGTTCCGTTTCGTAAAATTTTCCATTTCGAGCACTGCATCCATCCATTCATCCTTCCATTCATCCGTCCATACATCCACTTCATCCACCCATCCACTTCATCCATCCATCTATGAATGCCATCTATCCATCCATCCATTCATCCTTCCAGTCATACGTCCATCCATCCACTTCATCCATCTATGTAAGCCATCTATGCATCCATCCATTCATCCTTCCATTCATCCGTCCATCCATCCGTCAACTTCATCCATCTATCCATCTATGCATCCATCCATTCATCCTTCCATTCATCCGTCCATCCATACATCCGTCCGTCCATGCATCCATCCATCCATTTATTAATCCATCCAACCATCCATCCATCGATCCAGCACTCGTGAAGAATATGCTGGTGCCTTGCGCTTAGATTTAGAGTAACGCTATATAAATTTGGAATTTACAATACGATTACGGTTTCTGTAGGCTGGATCCTTCCGACCGACTAGGATACGGTATCAACGGAATCAAGGATATCCAGAAGCACAAATGGTTCGAGGGATTCAACTGGGAAGCACTGAGACGGAGAACCCTCAAACCACCCATCGTACCTCAAGTAAGTAAAACACACTGAAACGCAATGCCTCTAAAACATATGAAGGTCAGTTACGCGCACAATTATGGCGCCCATAGGCGAATAATTTTTGTATTCTCTGGATAGGCTAATTTTTTAACTCCTGAAGGATCTGAGGTACGTCGGGGCAAATATTATTATTAATAATAAGAATTTGAAAAATAATAATAAAAATAGCGATGATGATAATATAATAATAATAATAATAATAATAATAATAATAAAAATAATAATACTAATAATAAATATTCTAAAGAAAAAAAACAATTTAAAATCAGATATGCCGGCCTAAATGGCGGGATTTTAACCCCTACCTTACGATTTCAGGTTGTCGTAGCCACTAGACAATAGTACACTCAAACCAACGAATAACTTGACTGCAATGTGACATTGAACACTGTCTCCAGGTTAAAAGTCCATCCGACTCTTCCAACTTCGACTCCTATCCTCCGGACGAAAGCGGAGTTCCACCAGACGACGTTTCCGGTTGGGACCGAGATTTCTAAGCGCAATTTCTACAAAAAGAACAAATTCGACAACCACCAGTGACCTCTGCGTAGACGAGGACTTTTACTGAAGTTCCTGAAAGGACTTTTATTGAAAAATAAGTCGAAATGCAACGGCATGATCTAAAGACGCCAGCAATAAAATGGCGGCACTTTCAGCCAATCAGAAACGGGCATTCGATTATGTGCGGAGTTAGTTGCGATATTTTCCGATCCCGGAGCGTAGACGTAGAAACTAACTGGAACTGGCTCGCCCGAAACTTGCTAATGACGACGAGCTTGGAATCGTATGCAAGGGCGTGATTAACGGACAACACTGGTAGTCTTCCTGTGATAACACTTGACAGTTTGAAACAATTGGCGTGTCGGTATTATTTTTATTCGCTTACTTTTACCACGTTATGTGTGGATTTCGTACTCGAAGACGCTACTTGAAGATGTTAAGCGATTTGCAACTTAGTTTACAAAAGATTGTGATCCTAATAGAATTTTCTTAGAGCCTAAATGGCTTTTACCACGTTATGTGGGGATTTCGTACTCGAAGACGCTATTTGAAGATGTTAAGCGATTTACAACTTAGTTTGCAAAAGAATGTGATCCTGATAGAATTTTCTTAGAACCTAAATGGCTTTTACCACGTTATGTGGGGATTTCGTACTCGAAGACGCTACTTGAAGATGTTAGGCCTAAGCGATTTACAACTTAGTTTGCAAAAGAATGTGATCCTAATAGAATTTTCTTAGAGCCTAAATGGCGTGGCACCCATTCAAACGGGCAGCGGTAGTGAAGGATCGTAATCGTCTAGAAAAAGGTGGTTCCGGAACTGAACAGTTATGGAAGGATTAAATCGAGAGCGAAGCTCGAGAAAAAACGGGGTTTGGGGTTTGTGGAGGGGTCCCCAAGAAAAATGTTGACGTCACATTAAATTATTAAGTTAAACTAGGCCTAAATAGATTATTCTTTTATTAAAATAACTAAATTATTTTTAATAGCTGAAAAAGGTGCCGGAACGCGTTCCGGATTGTTCCGGCAGAAAAAACCCTGGTAATTGTAGCCTAATCTTGAAATTTCTACAGCGTCCAAAAAGCGAAGTCGTGGGAACCAGCTTATTTACAGGCGCTTAGTCAAATCATAGTCGATAGGCGGGGTTGGGAATCGGTTCCAGGTTAAGATCTAAAGGGGTCGGGCAGACAGTCAGATGGCTGAGGTGGATGGAGTTCAGAGTTTAAATGAGCAAGGTCGAGGCCATAACAGAGTTCATTTAGTATGCAAAGTAATTATGAAACCCAGATAAGTTACTAGACACTGAGGCTCCTAGGAAGATAGGATGTGATGACATCTCCAAATTAAGGTTAACTGTATCCACCAGGTCCTGCCCAACTTCAAGTGTAGGCCTAAGTTAAACTACATCGAGAGCTTCACATCAACGGACGTTAGATATCTACAAGATAATAGATGGAAAATAGGTGGACTGTCTAGAACCTTCTATAGAAGGAGTGATCCATCAGCGTCAGAAATAGTTTTCCATTGGCCAAGAATAATTAGGTAGGTTAGACTAAGGCAGTAGCTTAGCTAATATCGATCTAGGGATCCAAGGTAAATTCCTATAGGGTTGATGGACCAAACACGAGATACATGTAGGCATACCAAAGAGATCTGCATGTCTTAGGTTAAGTAGGTCTGTATAGTTCAGTAGTCGGTCAGAAGTCAGAGAGAGTATAGAGTCAGAGAACAGTCAGTCGAGGCAGGATAAAGCTTAGACTGGAGATTCTGTATTAGTCTGACATGTCTAGTGTTAAGCAGACACTACAGTATAGGCATTCGTCTTAAGACGTCTAGAACAGAAGTTCTGGTAGTTGCAATATCGTAATATCTTAGACTGGAGATTCTGTATAGTCTGACATGTCTAGTGTTAAGCAGACACTACAGTATAGGCGCCTGTTTTCAATCTATTATCTTGTAGATATCTATGTAGATATCTATGTAGATATCTATGTAGATATCTCGTCTGTGTAACTGAACATTCTTCTGCAAGTGAACGCTGTAGTCGTAAAGAGACATTCGTATCAGGGATGCCGCCCTAAACAAAAAAGAACCGGAACGCCAGCGTGTCTACGACAAAAGGTTCCGGAACGGACCAATAGGTTCCGGAACTGAACATTAGGTTCCGGAACTGAACAATTATGGAAGGGCTAAAATCCGGAGAAAACCGGGATTGGGTGTTGGGAGGGGTCTCAATAAACACTGAAACAGTTTACAACACTGAAATTAAATTAAAATAACTAAGTTATTGTTTTATTATTAAAATAAATAAATAATTTTTAGTAGCTGAAAAAAGGTGCCGGAATGCCGTTCCTGCTGAAAAAAACACTGGTAAGGCGCAATGTTAATCTAGAAGTGTTCCTGTGAATCCTGTCTAAAAACTACCGGTCGTCAAAAAAGAATCGGAACGTCGTTCCGGTGCGTTCCGGTCCCAACCGATCCCTGATTCGTATAGAATAACAATAAAGACATTTCTACAGAGAGAAGCTAAAGTCTGATAGATCTCGTCAGACAGATAGCAGAAGCACCCCGTGATATATATAGAACAGTTTTACTTTTACATTTACACGCAGAACAACGTAGCACTCATATCCGCTTCGGATACCTCAGCAGACGCTCTGTTAACAACGAGATCAACGACATTCAGAGTGCCTATGCAGAGGAAAAAGTTGAAAGTGCCAAAGTTTGGCTCCTCCATCATCACTGCCAATCACCCACCATCATCTGCCTCAGGCTCCTCTATCTATCACCCTTCGGGCTTTCCATTCAACACTGAAGTCTCACCTCTTCCAGAATTCATACCCCGACTCGTCTGATCCAATTCTCTTCCAATTCTCGACCTAAATCAAGGCTAAACGACACCCGCCTTACCAGCTACTCTGCCTCCTCTGAACCCTGGCAACCGGACTAGGATCTCCCTCTTGACTATTCTTTGGACAACCTCTGGTTCGACGTGTATAAGCTGATGCCTTGCTCTTGGCTTTCGAGTGGCGCTTTAGAAGATTGAATAAGCGAATATATATATATATATATATATATATATATATATATATATATCAATTAAAATATATAACACAAAATGACTTTTAATATAAGTCTTATTGCGTGTAATTAACTTTGTAACGAAGCTACAATAAAATTACGGCTTTGTTTAAGAGTAGCCTTTAAGCGTTAATGAGTTGTTTCCGGCTATCGAAGTATTGGAGAAGTAATTATTCTGAAATCATCGGTTACAAAGCGGTGTACGGCACGTTCTTCCGCACACGCGATCTCTGCCCTCATCCATGCAACGGGTTTCTCCGTCTGTACCAAACTTTTGTTTATCTCTCAAAGTGGCACAATCCCTTTCATTTATATACTTATGGCGATTTTCTGAAAAAATTGAAACAAATTCCAACATGTATTAATAGCGCCCATTACGCCTATGATTAATTTTATTATTATTATTATTATTATTATTATTATTATTATTATTATTATTATTATTATTATTATTATTATTTTCCCTAAGGTAGGCCTACGTAATTCTTCAGAAGTTGAAAATTGTATGGAGAATAATAAAAAAAACATGGGAAACTAGATCTTGTCGAGATACGGCCGAGCAATAGTGCCGTTAAAGGCAGTTGTGCTAGAGGGTTGGGTAATTCAAATACCAATGTGCTTCAGAAAGTAACTAGTTTCTTCGTATCACCAGTTATACGAGAGAGAGGGGGGGGAGAGAGAGAGAGAGACAGACAGACAGACAGACAGACAGACACAGACAGAGAGAGAGGGGAGAGGGAAAAGGGAGGGAGGAGAGAGAGAAAAAAAGAAAGCGAGAGAGAATGAAAGAAGAGAGAGAAAGAGAGAGACAGAGAGAACGAGAGAGAGAGACACAGATATATATATATATATATATATATATATATATATATATATATATATATATATATATATATATAGAGAGAGAGAGAGAGAGAGAGAGAGAGAGAGAGAGAGAGAGAGAGAGAGAGAGAGAGAGAGAGAGAGAGAGAGAGAGAGAGAGAGAGAGAGAGAGAGAGAGAGAGAGAGAGAGAGAGCCCAATTCTTTGATGTAAAAGTAGGCCACTAATGTTACGTAATTGCGTCGAGAGTCCCAAGCCCAAGCGCTGCAAACGGAATAAACTGGATGCTCAGTGTAATTGCGCTGTTGTATTTGGTGCACTTCAAATATCTCCTGTATACTCGGCAGCTGCGACCGACGTGGATAGCTAAGATGCGAACAGAGTGTCTGTTTACCGTGGCATTCCATATTTTCAAGTCCGTCAGCCGTTGAGTTTTAGACTGTCCGGCCTTTCCCATAATCTGTTCTTCAAAGTGCGGGTGGCTCTATTATTTTATTATTGATATCAGATTGGCTGCTACATTTCTTTCTAGATGGAGTTAACAATGCTATACCCTTCTTCTCCCAAGATACCCGTGTTAAATACCATCTCACTATCAACCCATGATCCTGTCACTCCTTATAGCTGCTGCAGTGCTTATATACTTATGAAATCGACATCCAAACACTGCGAATTTGACCCTCTGCTATGCTGCTTCAAAAGCCTCAGCCTAAGATCTCGAAACTCCGCCACTGCTTGTATTCTGGCAGTGCCAGTCCCAAGCCTGGATGGAGGAGGGCGACGCTAATGATCTTTGTTATCAAACAGTATCGTTAAACTGAAACTACTACTACTGCGGGTTTTAACTCCGCCAATGCTCGTACTCTGGCAGTGCCATTCCCAAGACTGGATAAAGGAGGAGGGCGACGCTAATGATCTTCGTTATCACACAGTGTCGTTAAACTGAAACTACTACTACTACTTTACCATTTTCCTATATTTCTTTATTAACCTTTCTTATGTCATGATAAGTTCCTTCCTCTCAAATGAGGGCAATTATACGTCCTCGACTTCAGAAGAGTGGCATTGATCCAACCCGCTAAAGGATTTAAGCGATTCCTAGATTTTGTCTTGATTGATAAAAGACGGCTGAATCCAGATTCACTTAAGTATGTCGTTGCAAATGGAATGAGGAGACGAAGTGCTTTCCCACCAAGTCTTGTGAACATATCCATTGTTGAACACCAAAACTCCTCCAAAGTCTTGCTTTCAAATTGCATTTCAAGAGCTCGATTTGTTCGCAACTCAATAAGGTCTTCCTTCAGCTCTTCATCGTCTGACATTTTCTGCAATTGATACGAATATGGATTCACGATCCATTCTTCTTAAATCCTCAGGTCTCCAGAGGCAAAATATCCATCAAACGATTCTGACAGCATTTCCAAATGAGTCACAATTTCTTCGCGCACAGTAGGAGTTATGAATCCAAGATCATCAACCATCTCTTCTAGTGAAGGAAAGTTTGAGAGATTGCCTCTTTCAATCCTTCGACGCCAAAGAGGTAACTTCTCTTTGAAGGAATTCAACTTTTCGAAAGCTTTCTTTCTCGCACTCCCTGAAATCCTATCTCGCACTCCCTGAAATCCTATCTCGCACCCCCTGGAGGTGCGGGCACCCCTGGTTGGGAACCCCTGTGTTAGATCGTTGTACCCTACTCACAGTCTGTTGCAGTCTTTCCGCATTTCTGGTTAAATCCTCTATTGGTTTGTCTCTTACCTCTTTAATCGTCTATAGTACGTTAATATACCGGTTCACGTGACCTGTGTTTCTTGGTAATTGTAACTGAAAATGTTACTACAGTTGTGCTGTGCTTTGTAGCGTCACGTGAGAGTCCTGCTATTTATCCTCCCTGCATTTCAATGTCATCCATTGCTTCTCGGCGATGTTCTCGCAATGACACATAAATCTGCGATCTGAATGTGCCAGTCTTGGTCTTGATTTTGGTCGTAATTTTCGGGCATTGGTTTTGTACTGAGAATTGATTTTGGTCTTATAGTCAATCCATCTGCAACTATCTACGTCCTTGAATTCGCAACTTTCAAACATAGGATGCCTTCTAGCTTTAAACTGAAAACACACCTCGTACATTGTGTTTACGGCTCTAATTGCTTCCTGTTGTCCAGCTTCAATGCGCACTTCTGAACTTTCTAACTTAGGGCAGTATTATAAAATTAGAGTTATATTGAATTATATAACTACTGTTACTGTTATTATTGCTGTTGTTTTATCTAAGTACTTTAAAGCAGTTCTTGCAAATGCTTTCGATACAATTATTTACAATAATAATAATCAAGTTTGCTAACCTTCTGGAATCCAATTCAAGAAAACTCGCGCGACGCAATAGTACGTCCTCGGACATGTAAATGTATAATTATCTATTGCGTCATCCCAAATCTGGCAACGGTTTCGAGGTCCTTCACCTACACACACGTAGCAGTCTATGCCTACGAAACGAACACATTAAATTTATTCAGAACGCATACAAAGATTCATTTTCAATCGAAGTTCTTGACAGTTCGGACCTAAAGCCATCGACTGATCCGATCAATAGAACAGCTTAACTCAGGTCAAGACACAAAGTCTCTGACTTTTGATTCTGTGAAAGGAAAACTTACGTTAACAGATCCAAAGTCAGGGGCGTAACTTTGGTCTAAAAAGTGGGGGGGGGGGTACCAATTTCTTACATGCACGAAGCAAAGCGGAGACTGCGATCTCTGGGAAGGTGCAATAATAAAATATTGATTGGTATCGTTCAAAAGTGGGGGGTACGGTACCCCCCAGTCCAAAAAGTGGGGGGTACGGGTACCCCTCGTACCCCCCACAAATTACGCCTAGGTCCAAAGTTATTGAAGATTTATCCTGCCAGTATTTCCGTGAAGCCATATGGACCCAAATGTGATCTGAACAGGTCTGATGGGAATATGGGTCATTATTATGGGCTCCATGTGCACGCGATGTCAGGGTGCGCGTAGAAATAATTCGCACTTAATCAGATAGAATGTAGTATTATTATGACAAAATATTTGACTTTAATGAAAAAGACGTATGCAAATGGCTTAAGAGACAGTTTCTGGTCAATCCATCTGCAACTATCTACGTCCTTGAATTCGCAACATTCTATCGATTTGACTACTGGAATGAGGTCCCGGTTTTTCGGTGACTTACCATGAGGTAATCATCTCTGCGTAGTTGTATTCTGTAAGATACATTCTGCTTACTTACTAAGTTACTAATACAGTATAGCGCAAGGAGCTATTAAAGATCACCTGGACATTTTGCGATTATTCAGCAATGCGGAAATTACATCCAAATAGATACAATGATGGTACATTAATACATCTCGATATAAACATAGATTACTGGAACTGCAACAAAAAACTGCAAAATAAACTAGAAATACACACTTGTTCGGATGCAGCCATAGTATTTTAACTAGACAGAGAGATCAGATGAAAGCCCGTGCAAAATAAAAAAAAATACCTGTAGTAGCTGAGATCAACGAGAACGCAACCAACGAAATCAAGTAGAAGCGTGCCATTATCATCGAAGCCTTCGTCCAAGTAACTCGAAGCCAAAGGACCAGCGTAGTGAAGGACTTTAAATAGTCGGCGAAACGTGTATTATCGATGCGTTGTGTTTCAAAATATCTAATGAATTTTCATGATAATTTCGATATAAAGTGTAATTCATTTGAACAAATGCCAAAAACATGTTATAAATTTAGCAGACTAAGACACGGGACAATGCTATTATATATAGTAGGTTAGGCCTACTAGAACAACTGCAATAAACTAACAGATAACCATTTTTTTTAAAAAGCAGCAAAAAATAACGAATTTATTGAAACTACTTCGGAAACAACCTAAGAAATTAAGATATCAGTAATGAATATGTTTCTCGAACAACTGCAATAAATTTACAGCTTACACTGTCGAAAACAAGCAGCAAATTAAAATTATAAAAACAAGTAGGACCTACGAACTATAGAAATTGATTCGGAAGGTACAGTCTTGGATTGCCGCAAATAAATTCCTTCATCCATCAAAATTTCTGCTACTGGGTACAAGACCCGCAAAAGGACAAATTGAGATATCAGTTAAACAAACAATTCATCATCTGATATCCCATAAACAAACAACTAATCAAGCTAACAATGTTCAAACAAAGTGAGCATTGCCAAGAAAATGAATATGTAAGGGAGTTCGTAAGCGAGCAAGTGAGCGAGTGAGTGAGCGAGTGAACGACTCACTGACTAAAGTGAATGAATGAGTGCGCTGGTTAGTGAGTGAGTAAATGAGTGGGTTAGTAAGTGCCAGACTAAGTTAGCGAGTTAGTGAGTAAATGAACGAGTTAGTGTGTGAGTGAATGAGAAATTGAGTGATTTAGTAACTGAGTATGCAAGCAAGCGAGTTAATAAGCGAGTAAGTGACTTAGTAAGAGAGTAAGTGAGCAAGTTAGGGATTGAGCTAATAAATGAGTGAGTAAGTAATTGTAATTAGTTACTCCTATTGCGCTGGTGTCTAATGCGCAAAGCGTCAACCGATGGCACACCAAAATCAAGCCATAATCAAGTCAATATGCAGAAGAATTGTCCGTAAGACAGAGAGGCAACCTATGATGGATAAGCAATTTGAAATAGATAACTTTGAAGTTGAGAGCGAAATGAAACAGGCGACTGAGCAGAGCGCACATACACAGGGAGAGCGTTCCAAAAAGTAGGTCCTGCAAACGAAAAAGCTCGTTCACCAAGAACAGTTCTTTGATTTAGGTATGACCAGACAAAAAAAATCAGATGACCTAGTTGAATAATAATAATTCTGGGGAATAAGAACTGATTTAAATTATTGTGGTTGGCCAGAATTAACAGTTTTATAACTTTGAGCCCTAATTTGAAATTAATTCCTTGCTGAAGAGGAAGCCAATGCAAAGATTTAAGCACATGGGTTATATGTTCATATTTCGCTGTATTAGTTGTGGCTCTAGCCAAAGAGTTCTGGACTCTCTGCAGCCTCAGCATGTTTGACTTATTGATACCAGTAAGAAGCGAGTTACAGTAATCTAGAAGACTGGAAACCAATGCATTTGCCAGAGATAACCTTGCAGACATTGGCACATACCGCTTAATTCTGCATATGTCACGAATGAACATATATGATGACTTACAAATACTGTTTACATGGCCAGTGAGAGACATGGTAGAATTGAAAACAACGCCTAAGTTACAAGCAGCGTCTGCCAGCTCAACAACTGAGTCATGCGGTTTCAATGACTTAAGTCGATAAAACTTTTTCAGTTGCTGTGGAGTGCTCAGTGCCCAGTAGCATAAATTAAGTCTTTGATGGGTTAAGGAGGATTTTATTGGCCGCCATCTAAGACTGTACCTAATCAAAGACAGCAGACAACAGCTGCACAGATCGAGTCACATGACAGACTGTCAAATGAAATGTAGATTTGAGTATCATCAGCATAGAAATGAATCTCCCAGCGAATGATTATCCAGCATTATTCCTAGTGGTGTGGTGTATAATGAAAACAAAAGAGGATCAAACACAGAACCCTGTGGAACACCGCATGCCAACCAAGTCTTATATGAATAATTACCATTTAAATAGGCCTACACTGATTGAGTGCGTGGACTAAGCGATAAGTACTAAACCAGCGTAGTGCTGGACCACAGATGCCAATCCAGTGCTTGAGTCGGTGAAGAGGAAGAGAATGATCCACAGTATGAAAAGCAGCAGACAAGTTAAGAAGAACAAGTGCCTTAAACGTATACCGTTGTCCATTGAGAATATGATGTCGTTATGAACAGTAGGGGCATAAGAAGTGCGGATTCTCTTGAGCTCTTGAGTGATACTTACGATATGCCGACTGAAAAGGGGGATAGTGAGTTTGCTGATAGGTGAGTTTGTATGCGACTCATGACTTTCAGCTCAAGGATTTTAGATATAAAATTAGAGGTTGAGATGGGTCTATAATTTGACAGGTCATCAGATTAAAGAGAAAGTTTCTTAAGCAGCGGACGAACTATGGCTTGAACAAAAGCAGATGAGAATGATCCAATAAAGGACCAGCGTAGTAAAGGACTTTAAATAGTCGGCGAAGCGTGTAGGCCCTATTATCGATGCGTTGTTTTTCCAAATTTCTACTAAATTTTGCTGATTATTTCGATATGAAGTGTGATTCAGTTAAACAAATGTCAAGGAACGCTCTATAATTTTTGCAGAAGAAACGCAAAAACAAAAAACAAGAAATTAAGATATCAGTTACGTATGTGTTTCTCGAACAACTGCAAAACAAGATAACACTGTGGAAAACAAGCAACAAATTAAAATTCAGAAACCAAGTATGAATTATTGAAACTACTTCAGAGGCAAAAACAAGAAATAAGATATCTGTCAAACAAACAATTGATCACCTCATACCTTATACACAAGCAACAAATCATGTAAGCAATGTTCAAACAACTGCGTATTGCCAGATGAGTGAGCAACTGAGTCAGTGAGCGCGTACCGAGTGACTGATTGAGTGGATGGGTGGGTTGGTCTTGTGAGTGGGTAGGAGACTGAGCGTGGTCAGGCTGGTGGTTGGTGGGTGGGGCTAGATTGGTGTGTTTTGGGTGGGTTGTTGGGTTGCGTGCGTGATTGAGTGTCATTGGGTGAGTCAGTTTTGGGTGAATGGGTGGTTGGGTCGATGGGTGAGATAATGTATAGAGCGTGTTAACATGATCATTAATCAAACTCGTCCAATTGTTAGAGGTGTTGAGGTTTGAGGTGTCTAGTTTCATGAGCTGACAAACTATTTGAACTCCGCAAAAAATCAGTACTAGCACGAATCTTTTTCAGTACACACTGTCACTGTTGTTTCAGTACATTGTGCCAGCAGTTATCGGGTGACGGAGCAGAACTTCGACGCTGCACGGCTCAAAACAGCATCACGCGGAGACGGTGAGGTTTTCCAGTACACGGTGGCAGCGGTGGGATCCAAGCGGTGTTCTAAACTCTTCGCAGGTGTTTAGTACCGCGTAGATGCGTGGGAGTTCGTAAGTTATCTTGCGAAGACAGTGAAAAGGCGTCGCTGGTTTTGATTATTATGGTACAATTTATTCGCAGTCTATTTACACTTCGAACGCTTTCGTTGTCGTAGCATAACAGAGTTTCTACGTGTGTAATTCGTCACGCTCGATTCCTCCCAGCGGAACTCCCTTCTTCCTGCTTCCACCCCGGTGAGCGAATCCTCCACTCTATACCCCGACTCGACTCCTCAATCTCCGAACGACGAATCTCCCTCTCGTCTACTCTTCTTCTCTGTCCATCTCTCTCTTTCGCCCCGCCTGTCAGTCAGCCATCTCACCCCTAACCACGCTCCTCCATTGGTTGCACTAATATTAATCATGATCATAATAATCATAATCATAACCACCACCCCACCTCCACTACCATCATCAGTGTAAGAAGTTTGGCATGCATACAGAGAAACCTGCATATGTACTTACACACCAAACACATACATTTTTGTATACATACATATACACATACATATTTGTATATAAATACATACATATATATACATACATCAATGCATACATACATACATAGGCCTACATACATACATACATTCAAGCATGCTTGCAACATCCTTACATACATACACGCATGCATAGATACATGCATACATACATGCATGCATGCACGCATACATGCATACATACATACCTCCAGCATACAAGCATGCATGCATATATATACATAATATACATACATACAGCATACATGGGACCCATAGGCTCTTTATTGGTCCCATATGGGCAATACGGGTCATACACGGGCGTCATGCGATCATGCTGGCAAGGATAGTGTGCTAGGTTCAGTCTTAAACGAGGTGTTCGGTTACATTTGCGAGTTCATCAAGTTTCTGATCTCTCTCCAAGGCTTTTTCAATATTGTGAGCCAGTATTTGACGCAGTTCTTTGACCTGGGCCTCCAGAACAGTAATCGTATCTTCCGATTCAACCTTCGTCGTCGAAATTAGTTCCTACATAAAGGTCAACGCAGACAAAGGAATTAGCAATTGTAATTGTAAGCAGATTTATATAGAGACTTTTCAAGAGAGACTCAGCAGAGGTGCTCTCGACCTAACGACGGATCAAATAAAATAGTAAAAGTAGTATATCTTGAAGCCCTTTGGGCCAATTAGGTTAATTAGTAGGTAATTAATTAACAGGTAATTAATTAATTAATAAACAGTGGAAATGGCCATCACATGCTTCGTTCAGGAGCTTCAGGAGCTTCAGGAGCAGGAGCTTCTGCTGCAGGAGCAGCTGGATTAGCAGGAGCATCCGCTTCAGGTTTTACTTAGTAAGACCATACATGTATACATTCATGTATACATACATGTATACATACACACACAGTGTGTGTATGTGTGTGTGCAATAGGCCTAAGTGTCTTTCACGGGCCAAGATCATCCGGTGCGTTGGGATGAACGACTTAATTAACAACTGTTCTCGCAACAGGGAGCAATGCTCCTGAAATTGATGCTTGCGCATCAATGATCTGGTATCTGTGCCAGAGTCATCCGGTGTGACGGACTTGCTGTGTGTGTGAACTTATGATCACTTATTATAATTCCACTCTTTTATGTATCGTATACATATAGTTGTAGGACTTCTACTCCTACAACAGTGTGACTGGGGTTGCTTGTTACTGTAAGTCTGTAATACTGGTACACAGTCGGAGTCGTTGTAAGATTAAAAAATGACGGAGCAGCTTCGGTGTTTAATAATGCCTGCGTCGATCTTAGTAATTGGGTAAACGTTGATCCATCGTTACTTCCGTTTAAAATCCAGTTTGTAATCTGGTATGCGCCTCTGTTGCGTCTTATCGCTTTCAACGCAATTCTCCAAATTTTAACCGGCTCAGGACATTTTATCTGCAGCCAGACATTTAGGATTGACCTACTATCCGCGATCCATGTTCCGTTTGAACCATCTGCATTTAGACTATTGAAAGCTCCATACGCTTGATACTTGTCAGTAACAGTTGAACTAGCACTTGCCATAAATCCGGTAACACTTTCGTCAGCCTCCAAAATAGGTATGTATCCGATATGACATTTTTTCAGAGCATTATTATCCGCTCTACTAAGAGCGTTATCTACATAATTTTTTGTGGAGGCATCTTGAAGGTTAACGGGGTCTTTTAAATCGGTTATAGATTTTTGTCTCATAACGATATCTTGGTAAACATCGATTTTATGGTCGCTGGACGATTTACCGAATCGAATTATATTTTCCGTTCCCACTTTGCACAAAAAACCTTCGATCGATTGCAACGTTATAGGTTGGTTTAAATAACCTTCTATTTTGTTTAACAGATTACCCAGTATCAAAGCAAACAGTTTGTTTCCGCGTAGATCCTTACACCCCATATTACGTTGACGATCCGAGCCCACACTTAAAAATAGATTGCCGGTCATAACGTCACCAGTCTTAGAAACTTTGTTTACACCGCTGTTTAAATCTACGTAATTTTTGGTAGCACCATCTTGGGAATTAGTAGGTTCTAACACGTTGACCAGTTTATGAGAATCTAAATTAATATTCTCGGTCGCGGCGTTTGTTCCATCCATACGAAGGAAAGTAGCATTTGCTTGAGACAATGTAACTCCTCCGGCAATTATTCTTTCCGAGTATCCAACATCAGTATGTCCGAATTTATCCACAGGCATTTTTAGTATATATTAATACAATGTATATATATTTTATTTATAATAAAATAAGCCGTTGAGTGAGCTCATGAGCTCAAAGGAGGCTGAATAGCCTACCACGATTTAAGTATCGTATATGTATAATTGTATGCTATGAAGTCCTACGTTAATCTGACCGAAAATAGTCCCACCGGGAATATGTGTTTTCGTAAATCTGTAATACTGATACGCAGTATTCGTTGAAATATTGAAAAATGACGGGGCAGTTGCGGTTCTCAATAGGCCAAACGGAGTCGTCATCGTAAATAACGTCGTAAATGTCGAATCGCCGTCGTTACGCCCTGATATGGTCCAAAAGACACCGTGTATTCTATGTACATTATCGATGGCTTTCAACGCGATTCTCCAAATTTTAACCGGCTCAGGACATTTTATCTGTATCCAGGTATTCAAAGAATCATTAGAAACCCAAGATCCGTTCAAACCATCCGCGTTTAGACTATTGAACGCTCCGTACGCTCGATATCCGTCTATGTGTGAACTGGCACTAGCGACGAATCCGGTACTACTCTCGTCGGTTTCTAAATTAGGTATATATCCGAGATAACATTTCTTATGAGCATTATCTACGTAATATTTGGTAGCACCATCTTGGGGGTTAGTAGGATCTGACACGTTGACAATTTTATGAGAATCTAAATTAATATTCTCGGTCGCAGCGTTTGTTCCATCCATACGAAGGAAAGTAGCATTTGCTTGAGACAATGTAACTCCTCCGGCAATTACTCTTTCTGAATATCCAACATCAGTATGTCCGAATTTATCCACAGGCATTTTATAATATATATATAGATATATATATATATTGAAACAAACCGTTTATAACTTCTTGAAAATTCGCGCCATCGTCCATCATCTTCAACACGTACAAGCACAGATGACCGCAAAACACTTCGTTATCGGGCTGTATTCGTTCGCTGTTATAATAAACCGGACGACGTAAATATTTCAGTAGCTCGGTAGGTGGAGGGAGACCATAGCCATCGAAATATTTCGCCGAAATTTCGCCTTTCTTCTTGATCCAACACACCCAATGAGTCCCACTTCCACTAGATTTATCTAGGTTAAGAATGCCGCTTTCGTTAGTAGGCCTACTCGGTCTCTCGGGCAGCTCGTCTCGTAGGAACACGCCTCTAAAGTTTGTGATATTTAGTTTCTTCTTAGCGGCGTCTAGCAGTTGTATATTCGTCAAAGGAACATTCGGTAACGCGACTCAACAAACGTCGATTTCTGTAACACTTCTAAAACTCATTTTATAATCAACGAATAGATTCTTTATGTGCGCAGCGTAACGAGTAATGTCCGTACGCTAATGTATGAATACCGTCTTCCATTATTACTCGTTTGTCATCATCCGCGGATAATGCAACTTTATTTACCTGCTCGGTATAAATATCGTGATGATACGATCTAAAAACGTTCATTTTTCTTAGTCGTTCTCTCTTGGTAAAAAGACAGTTTTTATAATCATCATGAGTTATCGTTTTCTTAACAACATTTTGCTTAATGCCTTTACACTTCTTGTGTTCTTCACCATCCATTCTATACGAGTACAACTTGGCCCTTAAACCTACGAACTCGGAAATCTGTTTTCCTGCTGATTCGTCTTTGAACATACCGATAACTTTCTTGTTCATTCCGGTCTTTAAACCCGATGGGTGATCTTCAGGGTAATCACTCGTATCGAATCGAACCGCAACGTCTTGAGCGATATCGTCGTAAAAATCTTCTGTTTGTATTTCATATGCCAACGAATCTGTATCGGTGAATAACAATTTAGCTCTGTCTCCGTATTTTTGCCGTATAAAATTGTAATGAAAGTCGTACATCAAAGTTTTACTTAAGTCTAATATACACATGCCTAGATATATCGGTTTATTATAAAACAACTTCGGTCTTTTCATGTGAACGGCGATTAGATTCTCGTCGAAAATCGTCAGGCGGTCATAATTAGTTTTTGCAGCTAACTTAATAGCTTCCTTCTCGTGACATACCAATTTTATATCTACATGATTTTCGATCCTTTCAAGAGTTTTTCCAAAGACGCTATTGTTCATCAATTTGAAAAAGTCTTTCTCAAAGTTATTAGTGGCACTCGTTCTCAAGTTTGTGTTCAAATCTACATAATATTTCAACCAAGGGCTTTCTTCGAATAGTATCCCTCTGTGAATTTTCGCGATTTTCAACCCGAGACTTTCGTACAACTTCAAATTTTCGTAATGTACCACGTACTTCTTTTTATCGTTCAAGTTTGGAATTAGTTTTGGTATATTATATGTAAATTCCGACGAGATGCTCTCGGGAGCCAGAGGATAGTCGTTGTGGAGATTGTGCAATTTTTCAGAATATTCCAAATCCACTTCCAATATCACGATCCCAATACATTCCAATTATTTAGCTCGTCGTCGCTCATCCATTTAAATCCACGAGTCGGTAAAGGCTTGCTCATCGCCCAACCGTATAAATTATTAGCGTCTAGATAAGTTATATATGACGAAGGCTCGCTGCTATCGAATTTATCCGCCGTCATATACTTATTGTTGGCTTTCCCATAACGATTCGAAATTGTGCTGATTCCTCCTCTTATTCCTTGCTTAATCATCAGAATCATATCGTAATCGCTCAACAACTCCAACTTTATACCGGTCAACTTCAAAGCAGCATCCCAGGCTAGTCCCGGAGATGTGTAATACCATGCGGGATCAAGCCGGTAATTCTTCATGCAAACGTCTCTAAAGTTTTCGAAAATATCGGCTAAGAGTAGAACATCCGAAACATTGTACAGGTCGTGGTATTCTCTAAACGTTTTACATCCGAATGCATTCCATACATTTTTGGCGTGATCGTAATCTTCGTCGCTAATATCTGAATCATTGAGCCTCGAATAAAATGCGGACTTGGGAGGTAGTTCGGTTTAGTTAAATCTATCGACGGAAGTAACGTAATCGTACGGGTAAATTCCTTTTTTAAGTAAAAGATCGAGCTGTTTCCCAGAATATAATGCACCAAGATTTTTACATTGTTCTTTCGTCAGATTCTTCGATAAAGCGTCAAGACTCGATGCCATGAATCTATAACTGTCGATGAATCGCAATTCACGTTTAACGTTAATTTCTTTCCCTTCTTTGTTTAGAAACTTATCGACGATCACTTCTCTGCTAAACGATATGTACTTCTCTTCGTTATTAGGAATGCATTTAATTTTCTCATCGTGATCACCTCGCAATTTTTTTACGAACAGATGGCTATCGTATCCGGACAGATTATGAAATACTACTGGAAAGAACCTCGGAACTTTATAGTCTAGATTACAACCATTATGAGCGGCCCCTCTGAATTTACCGCTCAAATGACAGTGGTCTCTAACCCGATCTGTACCCAACGCCCCTCCACAGATATGACATAAAGTAGTTTCCTTAAACTTTTTTCGGTCATCTGGAGTAAATATCATCTTCTTCGGAAATTTAAACTGATTGTAGATTCGTTTTATAGTCTCTTCGAGACTATCTACGAATATTTGACCGATATCGTCGTCTTCGCTTTCGGCCGTGTACGTTACAGGATCTTGTTGATATAATATATCGTCGAAGCATTTTACGTAATAACAAAACGAGCTAGGCGTGTGTTTTTGGTATTTATCGGTATTGTTCAAAAAATAGAAGTCCCAGAACCGGGAACTACGTTAAGTTTTAAAAATTATAATAAGTCGATGAGAGTTCCCTTTATAGTTTATGCAGATTTCGAATCTTTCATCAAACCTATAGCCACTTGCCAGCCAGATCCTCGCGTGTCTTATACCGATAAATACAAGACACGCGAGGATCTGGCTGGCAAGTGGCTATAGGTTTGATGAAAGATTCGAAATCTGCATAAACTATAAAGGGAACTCTCATCGACTTATTATAATTTTTAAAACTTAACGTAGTTCCCGGTTCTGGGACTTCTATTTTTTGAGCGGCGTTTTGCGAACAGTACTCGGAATGTTTATTAAACGCTTCTATTCTTGTATAACCGTTTAAACATCTTCTACAATAGTGCATTGAAGTATGGGATTTTTCCGTTCGTGAAGCCATCAATCTGTTGAAATTCTTTATCCAACAATAATGTTTCTTATCTCCGTCGGAAATAAGCAATAGTTCAACGATAGAAACTTTATCGTCTCGTTGATTCGACACATAAATTGGGAATACTATCTTATTTTCAAAACCGAATACGTCAACGCTTATATTATTATTTCTCTCAAACTTGCTTATTATATTAGCATCGGCCGCAACCGGAAATTCCATACCGCTCCAATCGAGTTGCTTCGATTGTTTGATTAATTCTTTCGTAATTCTTTCGGGATGATTGTCAGTTGAATTTAATGCTCTAGTAATGCACCACTTGAAACATTGCTCGTCATTATTCTTCATATTGATAATAGCTTTTTTGCTAGATAGGTCTGTAGGCAATGGAATGTAAGAACTGCCTTTCAATGGTTTATAAACAGCAGTATTGACATCTAACTTTACAACATTCACGAATCTCCAATTACTTCCCCGCATCTGGAAACTCGCCATAGTCTCTGGGATCTTATTTATTGCATTATCGTATATTTCGTTAATATCGGTAGCATCTAAAATAACTTCAGTTTTCGAGACGAATGGAACATTCGCGGATTCTTCTTCTCCAGATTTCATATCAATGCGCTCCATGGTACATGTAAGAACGAGTTGAACCTTAACCTGACGATTTCTTGACAATAGACTAACCACCTGCGGTCTAACGGCGCTAAGAAAAGACACGGCATCGATTCCAGAAGAGCCATCGATCGTGTATTGTTTAGTGAATCCTTTAATAGCCGATGCAGTCTTTCGAATTTCGAACTTCTTTGTATTGATTTTAGCAAAGAGACTCTTTATTTTCGATTTAAACGATTCCAATCTTTCGTTCACAGGTTTCTTCACTTTAGGAGGTATGTAACTAATTAACCAATCCGCAAAAGAATTAATATTCGACCTAACCTTAGTTTTCAACTCACTGAGAACTTTATTTGGCTTGGAAACGAACTTGGTCGGAGTAAGAATTGGAGCTCGAATATTGGGAACTGGAGAGTCGAGCAAGTTTTTATTTTTGCTCATAGCAGCAATCAGATCCGCTTTTCGCAGTTTCCAATATCCGACCAAGCCGCTCCGTTTTGCCATGACTCTCAATTCTTTTACAGTTTTCAACTTGTAGTCCATTCCTTTATATATACATATATATATTCATTTCTTTAAGTGTTGTTTAAGAAAAACACAAATATTTATTTATGTTTAATTTTTTATTTATTTTATTTTTTCCCAAAATCTCGCAGCTCATTCACAACGGAATCGATAGTTTTGTCGTTAATGCTATCGTACACCTTAATTTTGTATCTATTTCTCCATACTTTTCCATTATACCATTGTATTATTGGTGCGTTTTGCCCGTGCGCCTTAGCTGCTTTGTACATCGACGGATACACGACAACATCACCGGTTTCTAGGTCTAAGATTTCTACTTTTCTCGGCTGATTTCTGATATACCTCGTTCTATCATACGCGCCTTCCTGGTAGGTTCTTCTAAGTATTCGTTCTTTCCGATATTCTTTCCAGTATCCTTTCTGATATTCTATCTGATATGCTTTCCGATATTCTTTCTGCTGCTCTTTCTGCAGTTCTTGCCTTTGTCGTCTCTCTAGTTTCTCTAGTTTCTCTTTTTCTGAGTTATCTTGAACACAAATCTCCATTGCGCTCAATAGAGCTATAAGCTCGGGCTTGTTGAGATGAGCACAACCCTTAACGTTGTGCTGGACCAGTAAGCTTCTCAGCTCTGGAAGTTTCATCTTCTTATTACTAATATAAGTAAACATCTCTTTATGTATGTTTAAGAAAAAAAGAAATTTTATTCATAGCCTTCACCCTTAGCATTTAAATCGCGGCGGCGATTTAAGACGAGCTTCTACCGTAGACGACGTTTAGCTTCTGTCCGTCCGATTGAAACTCCAGCAACTTGTCCGAAATTACGATAGCATAAGCTTCGGTTTCGGCCGGCACTGCCGTATTAAATATAGCTTTGATCTGAATATCGACGACAGACGATTTTAACCGTTCAGATTGTTTGGTGACGTCGAAAATCATTAGCGGATATAGTTCTTTATAATCACTCGGTGTTATATTACTCTGCGTTATCAACTGATCCATTCCGTAGAATTTTTCGCTAAACGTTGCCGCGGCTCGGTACGCTCTCGAGAATTGTTGATTAGGAAACGATAGATTGTAGTCTACAGCCGGGTATCTTTCCTGATTCATCATTACGTACATGTTCTTACTAATATAAGTAAACATCTCTTTATGTATGTTTAAGAAAAAAAGAAATTTTATTCATAGCCTTCACCCTTAGCATTTAAATCGCGGCGGCGATTTAAGACGAGCTTCTACCGTAGACGACGTTTAGCTTCTGTCCGTCCGATTGTAACTCCAGCAACTTGTCCGAAATTACGATAGCATAAGCTTCGGTTTCGGCCGGCACTGCCGTATTAAATATAGCTTTGATCTGAATATCGACGACAGACGATTTTAACCGTTCAGATTGTTTGGTGACGTCGAAAATCATTAGCGGATATAGTTCTTTATAATCACTCGGTGTTATATTACTCTGCGTTATCAACTGATCCATTCCGTAGAATTTTTCGCTAAACGTTGCCGCGGCTCGGTACGCTCTCGAGAATTGTTGATTAGGAAACGATAGGTTGTAGTCTACAGCCGGGTATCTTTCCTGATTCATCATTACGTACATGTTCTTAAGATCGCAATGGTCGAAGATCGACGGATTATGTTCTTGATTACCGTCACGACTTGTCTGAAATCCTACGATTATATACCTCGGTTTTTCCGGAGATGTCTTGACACTAAGTCTCCAACTGAAAGTAGTCGACTGAGGAACAGTTATGGTGTCGCATTGACGAGCGCGATAGGCTACGGCCAACGATGCTTTCGATTCGATCGTTTTATATAACTGCATTTTTTCCATATCGGATGGAATAACGTGAGGCATAAACCACGATATCTTTTCTATTGCAACTTTTCCAGCCGCTGCATCGTGACCTCTAAAAATAGCATCGTCGTCGGCTTTACGCACTAACGTTAGCGTATGTTTCAAACCGTAAACAATCTTGTCGTAATCATCGCAAAAACCGAAGATATGCTTTAATGCAACTATAAAGCTGAACGTTCCCTTAGCAGTTGGTTTTCGAATAAGATACTGTTGTCTGACCGCAAACCCCGTGTTATCGGCGAGAACGGCCGTTGCACCACTGTCTTTATACCACAGCTGATTTAAACCTTGTGCCAGTTGAAAATCGTTTGGGTATTTTAGCAATCCAAGCATCGTGGTAGCTTGACCCGGGTGAAATAACGTTTCTATTTCTTGATTCGATAGAGAATACGATATTTGGCTAAATAGATGCATTAGCCCGTTATTCGTAACAGCCACTGCATCGGCATTAACGTATGCGGTGTTATCCGCTTTAGTAAGTCTTCCTTCGAATAGCAAATAGGATTCTGAAGGGTGGCTGAACAAGTCTTGGAGCTCGATATTGATACGAATCTCACCCGTTGTGTTTAGATTCGTTCTCGCAGTAGGTTCGTACTCGTGAAATTCGTATCGTTCGATACTCTCGTCCGTCAAAGGTTGTTCCGTGAATCTTAGTATATCTGATTGCATTTTTTTTATTAATAATATATGATTTTATTTTATTTAAATATAAATAACCTATGCAACTTTCAATCCAGCTCCGTTTAAACGTCTAACGAGATCTTGAATTCTAATAGCGCTCTTTGCATTGGAATTCATACCGTGCCCCATCATTAAATTATTTATATTTGTATTCTTCGAACGCGTTCCGTCGTTAATAAGTCTAGTTAGCACGTCTTTACTTTCTTGAGTTAGCAAGTCCTTACCTTCGTTCAGCTGCGGTTGGAACGCTGAAAGCGCTGGAAGCGCTGAAAGCGTTTGTGAACTTGTAGTCGGTAAATTTTTGGGACTCATAATTTTAGCAATCGCTTTATCGACTAATCGTTTCCCAGCGTCAGCAGCGACAGTTTTACCAACATCCAGCGCTTTTTGCCCGATGTCTTTAGCCGCGTCTTTTCCTACGCTGAGAGCGGTTGACGCTATTTGTTGAGCCGCATTTGACGTAAATAGATTCTTGAAAAAACCCGCAACGACATCGAATATTCCCGCCCCTCCGATAACATATTGTTTCTTATACCTTCTTTTAGCAACTACTAACATTTTTATATTAATAGCATTATATTTTTATATTCATTTTTATTTATCGCTCCTTGTCCTAGTAACTCGTCGCATATACCAACTATCTCATTTCTCACACCCGTATTGCCCGCCTCGAAGCTGGCCATTCGCAGAGATAACATTTCTATTAATGCATTAGGATCTTGAGGAATAACGATACGCTGTAGGCCTATTCCTTTACCTTGCGCCTTTGACGTCATCGCGTCCCATATCGGTTTAATAATATTTTTATATTTTAAGCTCCTAGAGGATTTTGGTTTACTTGGATTTTTCGGCTGCCTCATAGCATTCGTTACCTTCAGAATCTCGGCATATTCTTCCCGATCGTTTGCATTGAAAATCGACTCGTCCGGTTTGGCCATCGTTAATAATTCCCAAAGTCCTGGAGTTCCTTCGTATATCTTAGGCCTATCGCCTACCGTCACGTTATTGCCGTCGATCGATATAGGACTGTCGCCTATATAAAATTGGCCGTCTTTAGAGTTTATACCGAACGTTGTGTCTACCGTCTTTTTATCGGACGCGTATTGTTGCAGGTACTTCACCGCAATATCTCCTAGTTCTAAGGTTTTTATATCTTCTAGGCCTACCGGGTCTTCTCCGTAAGCCTGTATCGAAGGGTATTGAGGAAACTGAATGGCTTTTAACGATGTCGAAATAGAAGCGGGAAGCGCTTTTAAAGCGTTAGCTGTCTCTGCAGAGTTTTCTTTTATAGTAGATAACAAAGCCTTTTGTTCTTTTGAAATTGTTGATTGCGAGTCGACTATTGGTTTGTACAATCTCGTTAATTCTCGTTGTAGTCCGATGTCTCCTAATCTCTCGGATAAAAAGTTTTGTCGAATATTCTTCTTCGATTTCAGAAACTCCTCAACGATAAAATCTCTTTTTGCGGGATCGGTTATCTTTAGAAACGACATTATATTTTACTTATATAAGCTTATAGCTATATTTTTTAAACGTAAATTCGAACGTAAATTCGAACGTAATTACGAACGTTGATTTCGAACGTTTAATTTACGTTCCAGTTAAAACGTTCTCGTTAAACGTTAATTTTTCTGTGCTAACTTTGGTTTTATTTTTAATTTTTTCTTTCATATCGTTGAATTTCACAAACTCACTTAGAATTAGCGAATATTCAACGTCTGAAATATTGTCGTCCACAAGAGCTTTTGAAATAAGGCTACTGATTGTGTTTAGTTTTGCTTCGGCTAACGTTTTAATCTTTTCGTGCTTTGTCAATTTCAGTGCAAGCTTCTTACTAACTTGTCCTCCGACAATAATTAACAATCCTACACCTACTGCCGTACTTGTTGCTATCGCTATGGCCGGAGTTGCAATAACAGTAGCCAGAGCGGCCAGTCCCGAGCTGCTGAGCCCCATCACAGTTACTATCAGAGCGTTGTCGATAATGCTAATCATTCTTATATTCCTACGATACTTTGGACTTAAGGCGGTCCTTTTATCGCGTTCTTGTTCGATTTCTTTTTGAATTTCGTTAATTTTTTTAAAACGATACGATTGCGCTGAATTTTCCATTTGTTTATATTCCATTATTATTATTATTATTAAGATTTTTTAAATTTAAACGTGGTAATTAATGTAGCATAGCGAATCGTTTTCGTTAATGATAACTACAGAATCTGAATTGTTTTGAATTGTAATTACAATGTCTGCTACATCTTCGCAAATGGTTGAGTCTTGCAAGCTACATTTCTTTTCTTTAATCGCCTGTCTAAGCGAGACTAGACACACTCCTCTAGTTAGTCGAACACCAAATCCTAGCTCTTGCGAGGCCGACGATCTGGGTTGAATTGTGATCACTCCTTGTGCGAAAATCTCCCAACGCTGTGAGCCCGGTTGTCTTATAGCCCGATGCGTTACTTCTTTAGACAACCAAAATACTGATTCTGGTCGAGTTCTATCTCTGCTCGGAGAATTGCGTTTTGTTATAAATTTGTGCATTGGCATACCGTATCGCGACATTATATATATTTATATATATATATATTAAAACCTTTACAGAATCATTCCAAGAAGCGGACCAAGGATTGGGATGTTAGAAAGTACTTTTGAAATAGGATTGTCGTTTCCAAGAATCAATCCTGAACCATTGACAAATCCAGAACCTCTGCGCATGTACAGTCCTTCTCCTACACCGTCTAATCCCGACCCTGACCATGGTTTCAGGTAAAGACCTGCTGCGTGCGGAACCATCTTGTAGCTTCTTCCTCCTTTCTTTATGTATAAAGCACTTCCATTGACACCAGATCCCATTAACTTACTTACACCTGTACTCGCTAATCCACTTAAAGCTCCAGTTGCAAGACTTGGCAGAACACTAGAAAGAAGGAATTTTCCAGCTGTAGCTAGAAGTGGTAATAACGCTGGAAGAAAACCACCTTCGACTTTCATATTATGGTGTATTTGCGTTTTACTCATTTTGAGCATAGTACCCGTTCCATTCTGATATGCTTTCGCTATTTTATTAATTTGTGCTCGTGTAAGAGCTAAGACGTGTTCCCCGGATAGATCTGCGTGAGTTAGTCTTATACTCGTTCCTGTCCCTGCTTCAACTGCGCGTTTAATTTTGTCTTTTTGTCCATCCGAAACATTAACTTTTGTATTCGTATATCGACTCATTTTATATATATAATTGAAATTAAAAACTTTAATACCACGATAATTAATTCTCACACTTCTCTAATTTTAAACCTGATCGACAGCTCCTCTCCTCGAAGGTTGATTAGTTTTCCATTTTGATCTGTGAGTTTTGTTTCCATAGCTGAAATCGTAAATAGCGTAATAGGAAGATATACTAAATTAACGGGCACTTCTATAATCTTGTATCCGGGGCCTACATTCGGGAAAAAGGAATATATAATGTTTTCCGTTGTTCCGTTAGAGTACGAAGATCCTATTACGTCACTGGTTACTCTCAAACTATTTACGTTCATAATATTTACTATGTTCTCCGATTCGTTATATCCTTCTGAATACACTCGGCTATTAAATCCTAAAACAGTTCTAATCGAGTTCTCGATTGTCATATTGACCTGATAGTTAGCACCGATATCTAACACCGACTTCAAAGTATTGTTGTTCGCTTGTAACGTTATACAGTACGCATCTCCCGTTTCGTCATAATGTCCTGATTGTTTCATGATTCTCTGAATGTGTTCGTTTATATCTACGATTTCGTAACTTCCTTCTGGGATTTCTATAGTAAACCACGTTTTACCATTATCCGGCGAATACACAAACTTGTTGTTTCCAGAATATATATTCGGAAAGGAAAAATAAGTCTCTAAATTAACAAGACACATTTCATACTTTTTGTTTTTGTCAAGTTGAATCAGAGGATTAAATTTAGTTCTAATTTGCGTGCTCCTTTCGCTCACCAAAATGCTGAATGACTCTTTAGGCTCCGTGTCACGAGCGATCTTTTCTGTGTTGAGAACTATCTTTTCCAATCGCGCTTCCATTTTATATATATAATATATATAATATATAACTTATGAAGAAGCTGAAGGCTTATGCTGAAGGCATATAAAATGTATCCAACGCACTCCTATACTTACCGTTGTTTTTTTTACTGGTTAAATCTATCACTACAAATCCGTGCGGACGCTCCCACGCAGTTTTGCACAGTTTTACAAATTCGTCTTTAGGCATATCATCTACGCCTACGTGATCGTTGTATATATTATTAATATTTTTAAGGTCTTGACGAAATAAACAGATAAAGTTTGAATTCTCTCTGATGGTCTGTCTAGGCAGTTTGAAGTAGTTTTGGGCTAGGTAAAATGAGTCAACATTACTATGTCTTCCTCTGATGTAATACGATTCACATTTATTTTGTTTTTCTAATTGTAAATCGTCGAAAATCATCAGGTTCTTTTTATGCTGATTCAAGTCTCTCGGATCGGGCACTTCTTCCGAAGTTTCAAAGAATCGACAGTTCATATCGGATTTTTTAACTGTGCATTTAGCCATTTCTTCAACGACTAATGCTGGCGATACATTTAACCTTGATATCTCGTCTTGACAACCAAACAAATTGACAATTGCTTCTTTCGATAACTTTTCTTCGAATGCTTTTTTCAGTATTTTATATTCTGGTTGAAAGAGAGATCTTCCAAATACCTGTAAGCTGTCGTAATCTAACCATCCTGGATTCAAAAGTAAATTTAATAATAGCGTAGTCTTACCACATCCAGACTTCCCTACGATCAGACCCCTTATACTTCTAGGTAATAACGGGTTATTAAATCTTTTAGATGTCTCGTCGTTCCAAGATAAATCTTTAACTTCCATTTCTTTTTTAATTATAAAAATAGTTTTATATTAAAATGTATATGGAACAGATGTATTGCGTAAAGTGCAAGAGAGAAACCGAATCGGGAAATATTCAAAATATTATCAGTAAAAATAAAAGACCTATGATTAGAGCCGTATGTTCCGACTGCGGAAAAACTAAAACTCGATTTGTATCCACTGCCAAAACAGGAGGCGATCTAGTTGGGTCTTTAAATTCAGCTACTAAGAATATAAAACTGCCGTGGTCAAAATTTCCTGGAGAATTGCATCTCCCAGGACATTCGTTTACGGGACCAGGAACTAGATTAGATTTAAGATTGAATCCTGACGGCTCCCCCAAAGACTGGAGTAAACCAGTTGACAGAGTCGATAGAGCAGCATACTCTCGCGATTTAGCTTATGATCAGTATTCGGATACCGCTGCTAGAAATGCCGCCGACAGAGTAATGGTAAATGAGTTAAATAATATATCTAATCCTACATTACGTGAGCGTGTCGAAAGAGCGATAGTTAAACCTATTTTAGCGACAAAAGCCAATCTTGGTTTAGGTTTAACTTCATACGATTCAAAGCCAACTGTTAAACCGTCTCAAAAATGGACGGATGAACTAGCTGACGAATTACATAAACCGGTAATACGACATTTTACTAAAAGGAAGGTTTACGTTAAAGGTGTTGACGACACTTGGGCTGCAGACCTCATAGACATGCAATCTTTCGCGAAATATAACAATGGCGTTAAATATTTATTAGGCGTTATCGATATTTTTTCAAAATACGGATGGCTTGTTCCGATAAAAGATAAGACCGGAAATCTGTGTTCGATGCTTTCACCAAAATACTTTCCAGTAGCGGACGAAAACCCGAGAAACTGTGGGTCGATAAGGGTAAGGAGTTTTGTAATAAAAACGTGAAATCAATTGGAATCCAGTTATATTCTATTGAAAATGAAGAGAAGTCATCCGTTATCGAACGATGGAATAGAACCATGAAGGAGAAGATGTTCAAATATTTCACAGCTAATTCGACTAGAAAATATATCGATGTCTTAGAAAATATGGTTGCTCGTTATAACAACACTAGACATTCTTCCATCAAAATGACTCCAATAAAAGCGAGTATAAAGATAAATGAGACTATTGTATGGAAAAATTTATATGGCGGTTTACACCCAAAACCACTTGATAAACCTAAATTTTCAATAGGCGACAAAGTCCGAATTTCTAAGAAAAAGAAGACCTTCGAAAAAGGTTTTACACCTAGATGGACGGAAGAGACCTTTACTGTGACAAAAATTCAATACACCGATCCTCCGACCTATAAGATAACAGATCATAACGGAGAACAGATTCAAGGTTCTTTTTACGAAAATGAATTACAAAAGACGACTCAGGAAGTCTTTAGGATCGAAAAGATCATAAGAAGACGTGGAAACAAATCATTTGTTAAATGGTTAGGATATAACGATTCGTTTAACACTTGGGTTGAAAATGAAAGTTTGATAAATCTACACTAGAGCTAGGCTGAGCGCATTAGACGTTATTTTACTCTGGCAAAAGGAGGCTGTTTTCCAAAAATTTAACATGATATATCTTGGACTTAAAATGATAAACAGTAATTTCTGTTTTAAATGTCGAAAAAATTATTATTCTATCTTTATTCGTTCCAGAGATATGAATTTTAGAATGTATTGCTACAAACTCAACATAAATTGCAAAGTTTCAGTGTATTTAACTTTAAACGCATCGAAATCACTATGTAAAACCCGCCAAATGAGGCTATTTCTAACAAGCCGAATGCACAAGCTTTCCAATGAGGTATTACACATGGTAGGCCTACTCCTAACAGATTGAAGGCCATAAAACACTCTCAGTGAATATACATAAGCGTTCTATGCCAAATAACAAATAAACTGGCTGAGGAAGATCGCGGGGATTTCAAGACTCCAAAAAATAAGAAACGACGACATAAGACAATCATTAGGCATCAAAACAACTCTGATAGACAAAGTCGCTCAACGAAGACTCCGATGGTTTGGACATGTAGAGAGAATGCCAGTTGACCGAATCCCACAAAGGCCTATTGCACCTCGATGACCTTCTTTCTACCTGCAGTTCTAAAGACACGTTCTCATAATCTGGTTTTCCCTAGATTTGACTCCCTTACCCTAAAGGTTTCCTGGGTAGGATGCTGTGCAGTTAGCCTCTGTTGCTATTATTTCATTTTAGATCTAACGCTGTTTTTTCTATCCTATAAATTTCTTTCCTCTGCTTGTAATATTGTATGTAAAGCGCTGTGCGTTTGGTAATGGTGTAGGCTAATAAAGAATGTACTTACTTACTTACTTAAATCTTTATCTAAGACTATAGAAACTTCTAAATCTTGATTAGGGCCTGGTGATTAATTATGCATTTCTGTAAGAAAATTTGTGCTGTCTCCTAAACTAAATATACTCTCATGTTTACAAGACTGCTAAGACACGCTCTTAGATAGAAAAACATCGCTTTAGGCTAAATTATAGTCTTCTATCAAATGTATTATTATGATTGGGTTTTTAAAATTTATTTTCTAAGCCCGACACCAATATTCGGGTAAAATTAGAAAATATTTTACAACACAGTCTTAGGCCTAATCGCGATGTTCGTTTCAGCTTAAGCTTTCGATATTATCTATTTTTAGAAACACGGAATTTCCCCGGTCATTTTCACTGATAATCTATAAGCTTCAATTAGATCTAGTGGAGATCTTTCTTCTCTCCGATAACTCAAACCCTTTGGTAAACGTACCCTTTAGCGTAATTAATTATGTTGAGGACATTGAAATAATTATAATCCAGTTTCTCGTTTGAATTTCAATTCGCACGTATAAATCCAAAGAGTTTCTCTATCAAATGCATAGGACCCAAGCCATGGAATGCCCTTCCCATTGAACTAAAATTAATAACGCAACTACATATATTTAAAAGGCTGCTCAAGTCACATCTTATCGTCCAAACATAGAAATCCACAATGTCCCATTTACGGTATATAAACTACTTGGTGTTGCTTAGTCTTACTGGCTTGGTCTTTGGAAGGTTCATATTCTTGCTATGTCTGGTTTGTCGTTATCGGGGTGTGTAAACTATGTGTCATGCGGCTATTTTGAGCAGGCGGGTTGATTAAGTCTGTTGTAGTTGTTGGCACAGTGATGTGAATAGGCCTACCTATAGTGAAGACCAAGTGTGCAGGGTACCTAATGCGCTGAATTATTAAGACCATAGCTGATTCAGATATCAATTAAACTGTTAGTTAGGTTAGTTAAGTTTGATCCATTCAATGTGGAACATAATATCACTATCTCTTATCATTTATCTTGCTGCTCGGCCGGTGACACTGGGGTGCCACAGCTAAGCGGGCTAACGCCCTTAGTGGCATCCTATTAGAATTGCACTAATTATTATCTCCTTTAAATTTGTTTATTTGTGACAAACTTTAATTTATGCTTTAACTTAACTTAATTAACAGCATAACCTGATTGTTCTGTATACTGAATGTGTTATTCTAATAAAGTTATTTGATTTGAAAGTTATTTGATTTGAACTATGTTTTCATCGACATTCCAGCTTCTCGTTTGATCTACTTTTCATCGCTTATCCGGCTTCCAGTTGATTTGTATTTTCATCGCTTATCCGGCTAAATGAATGGGAAAATTACACGGCTTTGCAGTAAGGTTGATCGTATTTGAGTAAAAACAGACTTATGCCTATAGCATGATTTTAAATCTTGAAATACATTAATAACTGTGAATAACATTTCACAGTTTTTGATAGTATACTTACTTATTCTATGTTTTATTCTAAAGACTTGCAATTTACTTACTTACTTACTTACTCACTCACCTTACTACAACCGGTTAAAAAAGGAGAGTTGGCCTGAAAGGTCGACTTAACGAGTTCATTTCCGGAACGTCCGAACGAGACTTAATTGGAGCGAATAGTGAATTTTTAATTACTTCATGACCTACATTTTGCTCCCTAAGCCTCAAATTGCAGACTGCAGGAATATTGCGACTATTGCACAACCGAATAAATTATGGTTATTCTACCACTGCAACCAATAGAAAAGCGCGTTACATAAGCAGACATCTTGCCGGACGGATCGCAGCCATAAACAGACATCATTGGAGGTTTTTGCTTGCTTGCTTGAATATGAGACTCAAGAGACTGAAACCCACACCTACCCATCCATCCAATACATCCATTCACCCAACCAACCACCCTCCAATCTACCATCCATCCTGCAATCTAACATCCATTCGTCCACTAATCCTATAATTCACTAATCCACCCATCCACCCAACCATTCATTCATTCATTCCAAACGCACATGATAACCTTAATCTTGACCTGAAAGTCACGTTTGGACACACCCAGTGTGCGTGTATGTATGCATGTATGTAAGTATACATGAATGTATACAGGTGTGTGTGTGTCTTAAAACACACGCTGGCCAACGACTGATTATTGAAAAAGACCTCGTGGCCCTGGTGCAGCTCCTGATGCTGCACCTGTGATGGCCATTTGCACTGTTAATTGATCAATCAATCAATTAGTCAATCAACCAACCAATACATGTATACATGTGTGTGTGTGTCTTAAAACACACGCTGGCCAACGACTGATTATTGAAAAAGACCTCGTGCTCCTGCTCCTGAAGCTCCTGCTCATGCTGCACCTGTGATGGGCATTTGCACTGTTAATTGATCAATCAATCAATTAGTCAATCAACCAACCAATACATGTATACATGTGTGTGTGTCTTAAAACACACGCTGGCCAACGAGTGATTATTGAAAAAGACCTCGTGGTCCTGGTGCAGCTCCTGATGCTGCACCTGTGATGGCCATTTGCACTGTTGATTGATCAATCAATCAATTAGTCAATCAATCAACCAATACATGTATACATGTGTGTGTGTCTTAAAACACACGCTGGCCAACGACTGATTATTGAAAAAGACCTCGTGCTCCTGCTGCTGAAGCTCCTGAAGCTCCTGAACGAAGCATGTGATGACCATTTGCACTGTTAATCAATCAATCAATCAATTAGTCAATCAAATTACCAATACATGTATACATGTGTGTGTGTCTTAAAACACACGCTGGCCAACGACTGATTATTGAAAAAGACCTCGTGCTCCTGCTGCTGAAGCTCCTGAAGCTCCTGAACGAAGCATGTGATGACCATTTGCACTGTTAATCAATCAATCAATCAATTAGTCAATCAAATTACCAATACATGTATACATGTGTGTGTGTCTTAAAACACACGCTGGCCAACGACTGATTATTGAAAAAGACCTCGTGCTCCTGCTGCTGAAGCTCCTGAAGCTCCTGAACGAAGCATGTGATGGCCATTTCCACTGTTTATTAATTAATTAATTACCTGTTAATTAATTACCTACTAATTAACCTAATTGGCCCAAAGGGCTTCAAGATATACTACTAGTAAACAAGCGCATGTGTAGAACAGGTACAAAGACCAATGAGCTCATGTCATAAGATGTTCGGCAAATTATTCCAGCAGCCTTTATATGAAGCGATCACTGCGCTCTTCTGCCTATGGTGACCTGTTTAGTCCCGCGATGGCGTGTGTTTAAGTACACTGAACCGTCGCTTCGAGCAGACGAACCAAATGAGAACGAAACAAAATAAATCAGACGTTGTATACTTGTATTGTATTGTATGGCATTTGTATTGTATATAATCTTGTATTGTATTGCATTATTTCATTGTATTATATTGTATTGCATGGCATCATTTGTATTGTTGTTCATTGTATTGAATTATGTTATTTGGCATTGCGTTGTATGAAGAACAAAGAAGAAAGAACAATTCGATCATAACTTTCGCCTATACACGATTGTTTAAGGAAACAGTCGTCCAATACAATAGGCTACGGCACCGGCGTAAACTTGTTCAAAATATTGGGGGGTTTGGTTATTTTTTTCTACACTTACTGCATTAAGTGTACAGTTCATCTCAATTATTAGGGGGTGCATGTGCCCCGGCTGCTTCCCCCAGAGTCTACGCCTATGGGTTACGGAATAAGAAGAACTCACGCTGTTCTTTGTGACCTGCGGGCGAAGGTCGGAGGTCATGACCTGACCTACATGTATATGGATATCGGAAAGTTCATTTGCAGTCAGGTGACTCATATCGGTTTTCAGTTCTTCCAGCTCAGACTTTAACTGGAAAATACGCTGCTCATCCTCGACTGCAGATGGGCTTTTCTAAAAAAACACGTATAAGCATTATTTATTTCGTTTATTGGATAATGATAATAATAATAACAATAATAATAATAATAATAATAATAATAATAATAATAATAATAATAATAATAATAATAATAATAATAATAATCTTCATTTAATATTTTCAAACTGACAATTACGCAGTATGATTACAAGTCAGTATGAACGGATGATCACAAGTTATTACAGGGGTCGAATTTAACTGTATACGGCAGCCATGCAAGGCGCCTATCACGTCCTACATCTCATTTTAACAACGAGTAGTAGTAGTAGTAGTAGTAGTAGTCGTTGTAGTAGTCGTAGTAGTAGTAGTAGTAGTAGTAGTAGTAGTAGTAGTAGTAGTAGTAGTAGTAGTAGTAGTAGTATTGGACGATAGTAGTCTAGTAGTAGTAGTAGTAGTAGTAGCAGCAGCAGCAGCAGCAGTAGTAGTAGTAGTAGTAGTAGTGGTGGTAGTAGTAGTAGTAGTAGTAGTAGTAGTAGTAGTAGTAGTAGTAGTAGTAGTAGTAGTAGTAGTAGTAGTAGTAGTAGTAGTAGTAGTAGTAATAATAATAATAATAATAATAATAATAATAATAATAATAATAATAATAATAATAATCACAACTGCCCTGGGACGAGGACCACTAACTCCTGCACGATGATAGTATCTAAAAGCCTGAGGGATTCTTTTTACCTCGGGCGATTAACAAAAAATAATAATAATAATAATAATAATAACAACAACAACAGCAACAATAATAAATCACTTGTTTACTCATCGGTTTGTTCGTCTTTCGTTTGTTCATTGGACTAGATAGATAATAGAGAACTACTTGTTATTTGTTTAATACCTGCGATGTAGGATCCCGGAATACTTCCCCTTCATCTATAAGTTGGTTGCGTATGTATGTTGCATTGTTTTCTTACATAACACATTCGGTCTTAACGACATTGTTTTAACATCTAACGCAGAGAGCGCCTCTGAGTAGATATCTTTAAGGGGCGCTATATAAATGTCTGATAAATAAAAATAAATAAATGTTAGTGGCACTGTCCTTCATTTCTTTCACCTCAGAGTCCAATCTAGATATCTTGTTATCGAGCTTCTCCACCCTGGCTGAATAGCTCTCCTAAACACGAACAAAGTTGTGCGGTAAGTTAATATAGGCTACGATAATCAATATAAGGCAAGATAAGATAAGCTAAGGTATGGTAGAAGGCAGGGTAATATTCCTATTTCCTAATATTCTGGGTGTCGATCTTATTGAGAAATTTGGGTTCTCGAGTCATATCAAACATCCGACCATTAACGTAAACTTTGGGTTTTGAGAGCGCATGCAGGGATTCTGGGTGGACTGTTTGTTCGATGTGGTACGTGTCACTACAGTTGTTTGTATCTTTTGTATTTTTATGTATCCATTCGTAATAACTTTTCTCTTAATTGATCACATTGTATGATTGTGATATGCAATACAAAGTATAATATGTTGTCATATGTTTTGTAGGCCCAAGCTAAAATAGCCGATTGGATAAAGCGCTCGCCTTGTAAGTTGTAACGCGTAGACCTGGAGTACGGGTTCGATCCTCCTCCTCTGAGATGGTTACTGCGTAGGGACCTTGAGCAAGTTCTTCACTCACGGTTCCTCAACTTAATCGATTTGATGCCTGGTCAATATTATAGTGGCGCTCAATAAATGCATTACAAATTAAACAAAGCGAGCACTCCAGAGCAAGATTTTTGCAGAATTTTCCTGCGAAATAGGAGCAACAAAATTTGTGTTCGTTACTTGCCTCATTTGAAGCCGTGGTCGTGGGACTGAGGCGATTTTTCGGTTCCTTGTGGCAAGAAAACGTGGCACCCATGATCGGCTTGCAAAAAGTCTCAACGATCCGGTTGACTTGAGACTGGAACACAGAGCTCTCTAATGTATGCCGGTCCTTTGCCGGATGGGGCAGAGCCAACAATTGAAGCACGTGCCAGCGATAAGCTAAGGTATGGTAAAAGGCTGAAACCAAGGAACCTATAAATAGAGGATGGTTATTCAATTAATTAAGTGTATATCCGGTTACACTTTTACCCACAGATGCCACTCCGCTTCCATTCTTACGCCCATGGGCGTCCGCAGAAATTTTGGGGCAAAATTTTTCTAGCGGGAGCAAAGTGACATGTTTAATGGGCGGCGATCTTGGGGGTCGAGGGGAACAAGACCCCCACCTTTGAGAGTGGGGTGATACATCATACATCTCCCCCCACATTTTGAAGAAACACCAAAAAAGGTTGAGAAATATTCGCGCGAAAAATTTTTGACCTATTTTTTGACCAGATCAGTTCAAAACTCTTTTTTGACCAGATCAGTTCAAAAGTGTCCCCCCCCACCTGTCAAACAAGATCGCCGCCAGTGACGTGTTTGCCTATGAATGAACACAGAACACGCGACAACTTTAAAAATAAATAACGGTCAAGAACTTACCTAAATAAGAAAGTGTTTTTGCATTGCAAATTGTGTTGGGACTGTTGTAATAATCATAAAACTCAAGATTTTATTTTTGTAAAATATTTGCAAAACCCAGGGGGCAAATCCCCCCTCTTACCCCCTCCGGACGCCCATGATTACGTCTCGTGTGTACATGATTTTTTAAATCTCCACATGCGATTTTCACTTCGCAGACGTAATTAGTCGTCGGTTTCTTTCATTAATGTAATTGTAATCGAGGATTTATATAGCGCCACTCGAAAGTCAGAGGCACTCCCGACCCGGGTCAGTGTCTTCAGATATGCTTAACGTATCTGTTATGTAAAAAAGGACGCGACATATTTCTGATCCCCCATTGTCGCCAAAAAACTAGTCACGTGAAATTAAATAAGCAGACCACAGTTCTGTGTATAAAGGTCCTTAATTGGAGACAGAGGTGTCTACACCGTAGAAACCGTGGAGCAAATGCTCCATCCAAGAAATGGGGGGAAGATCTGTCAGTGTGTGTGCCACCATTTTAGGGGGAAGGAATAGGGAGGGGGAAAGAGGGAGAAGAAGAAGTTGCTCCAATGACTTCGAGGGGGGTATAGACGCCTCTGATTGGAAATGACCTTCAAGGAATCCGCTACTCACCAGGAACCAGCGTAGCATCTCTCACGTATATTGAGATATAGGGCCTATAATAATATGCGGGTAGTTAGGGCTGCTGGCTAATGGAAATGACATCCGTTTATTTTGAGTATACGCACGACTTAGTGAAGCCTACCTTAGATTGCTTGGCTCCCATACAAATGGGCAGCGGTGGTGAAGGATCTCACCCGATCAATTCATTAAAATATGAGCATGGCCGAGGCCATACGGTCGCTATATGAAAACGGGTACATTTACATTTACCTTTCAGTTGGGCCTAGCCTAAGTTAGTCAAACGATAACACACGCTCCAATATGGGTCTACTGCTGTCGGTCACCAAATGTCGACGTTTAAACAGAATCGCGTGGTGACTGCAACCGTTAGGCCTATAAGAGATTGTTGACTGCAACCGGGATCTGTAGGCCTTTTAGGTTATGTATATAACCTTAATGTTACGAACTGCGGGAAATAACGACTGTGGTTCATTGTGCATATGAACCATAATGAACTTACCTCAAACGTTGATATTACCCGTTTAACGCAATTTTATAACTATGTGCATATCATACGTTGGGCTTTGTATGATTGTGTATCTGACTCAATCGGTTACGAAGAGTTTGTCACGACGTCGTGCCGATTCAGCGCATGATGGAGTATAATTATAATTAGCTCAAGAACAGAGGCTGTGCAATTATCCGATGCAAGTCTGGTTCATTACTCACAATGGTTGACAATTACTAGTTAATACGTGGGAATGGTAATGTTTTGAAAACACCGTTACCTATATATGACTTCCTGGTCGCAGTCAGGACAGGTGGACCACAGGGCACGAAATGGCTCATCCATTATCCGTTTTGGTTCTGAATATGTTTCATAGTGAAATTGGACTAATATTAAGATAATCATTGATCATTCTATATAATTTTGTGGTACATGGGCGACACAAATAAACGGGACTTTGGTCCCTTCAGGGTCTTCCTGTTGTATACCAACCTTACTGTATATTGTGTTTATTGCTATTTGTACTGGGAGTTTTTTTCAGAGTAAAAAAAGGAGTCCGGCAAGGATGCAACCTCTGTTTAATACACTAGCACAGCAGTTGATGCGAAAGACACTTTCTGGATTCACGGGGGCGGGGGGGATTCAGGATTGGTGGAAAGACCATCAGCAATCTCAGGTACGCGGATGACATCGTGTTAGTGGCCAACTGGCCATATCAGAAGAAGAATTGCAAAAAATTGTGAGTCGAGTCGAAAATGCAGCAAAAGGGTATGGAATGTTGATAAATGCGACAAAAACGAAGGTAATGACGAACATAGAAGAAACACTCGAGATAAAAGTGGACACGGGAGGACTGGAGTAAGTTAAATCCTTTGTGTACTTAGGGAGCAGAGTAACCGAAGAGGCGGACTGCAAGGACGATGTCAAATCAAGGCTAGCTATGGGGGATGGCAGTCATAATTAAACTGACTAAAATGTGGAAAACAAGTCAATACACAATGACACAAAATTACGGATGATGAAGGCATTGGCATGGCCGACAGCAACATACGGGTGCGAGGCCAGTATGGTAAAATTTAGAGTAAGGTCTGTACTTTGTAATCAGAAACCATTTGGATGCTTTGAACAGTTCTTTTCATACCTGCAATAAAGCGCACTGCTTGCCGTACTGAAACTTAATGTTTAACAGATCTATGGCTTTTCGCAGCCTTAATGTACTGGCTACGTAAAACAGCTGGTCGATTACACAAGCCTTGAATTGTTTAAACTCTTATTAGGCTCAGGGAAAATTAAATTAACTAGTGCTATTGTATATTGCTTACTGTTTCAGTTCTTACTCTTGTTGAGAGCATCGACAGACATGTATATAGATAGTTAACAACCTCGAGAGTTCAGAGTTTAAATAACAGTTTTATTAACTTGAATTCTATAAATTTCATAGAACGATTGTAATAAAATGATGTAACCATTGTTAAGTCATAAAGTAACGGTTCAAAGACAAGTACTCCTTAACTAGTTTTCCAATCAGTGCTCGAGCAACCATTGAGATTAATTGTTCATGCAACTGGAAATTAAATTCCAAACACCCACATATTTCTCAAAAACAATGTCTATGAACTGTTGGTACATAGATTGTGGTAAATACATGGAGTTAAACGTATACATCAGCATTCATGGAGAATAAATCACTTAGCCTAAATTAAATATTTTCTTTCTCCAAATCTTCATTTTCTACATCGGCAGACTCCTCTTTCTCACACCCTTCTTCCGCTTCCCCGAAATCTTCATTTTCAACATCGGCACAATCCTCTTCTTCGTCCTCCTCTTCTGCAACATCTTCATTTTCCACATCGGCAGACTCGTCCGTCTCGTCCTCTTCTTCTGCTATGTCCAAGTCTTCATTTTCTACATAGGCAGACTCCTCTTTTTCGACCCCTTCTTCCGCTACCTACCTCCAAATCTTATTTTCTATATCGGCAGACTCCTCTTCTTCGTTTTGTTCTTCTACCTCAAAATCTTCAGTTTCTACAGCGTAGGCTCCACTTTTTCTCCCTCTTCTTCTGCTACTACCAAATCTTCATTTTCTACATCGGCAGACTCCTCTCTTTGGACCCCTTTTTTCCGATGCCTTCAAATCTTCATTTTATACATCGGCAGACTCCTCTCTTTGGACCCCTTTTTTCCGATGCCTTCAAATCTTCATTTTATACATCGGCAGACTACTCTTTCGCCCTCTTCTTTTGCTACCTCCAAATCTTCATTTTTTACATCGGCAGACTCCTCTTTCGCCCTATTCTTTTGCTACCTCCAAATCTTCATTTTCTACATCGGCATACTCCTCATATTTCGTACTCTTCTTCCACTGCCTCAAAATGTTCATTTGCTACATCGGCGGGCTCGTCTTTCTCGTTGTCTTCTTCTGCTGCCTTCAAATCTTCATTTTCTACGTAAGCAGATTCCTCCTATCCGCCCTCTAATTTGCTGCCTCCAAATCTTCAGTTTCCACATTGGCAGACCCCATTTTTTGTCCTCTTCTTCTGCTTCCACCAAATCTGCATTCTTTTTTACATCGGTAGACTCCTCTTTTCCCGTCTTCTGCTGCTGCCTCCAAATCTTCATTTTCTACAACGGGAGATTCGTCTTTTTCGTCATCCAAATCTTCATGTTCTACATCGGCAGACTCCTCTTTTATGTCCTCTTCTTCTGCTACCTCCAAATCTTCATTTAAATCAAGCAATCAAAACCATTTGTGAGACATTCATCACATAAACTACTGCAGATAATATGTGTCGTCATTCGTTGATGATGGATCCTCAGAAAAGGGTTATCCAGAAAGGGAGAAGCCCGCTGACTCGGGATAACCCACACAACACGTAAGTAAATCAATCGGCGTACATACATAAGCAAATATAGAATGTGGTAGTAATATAAGAATTAGAATAATATTATACTAGGTACAGACATAATCAATGCAGTACAAAATAGCAAAAACAATACAGGCCCTAACGCAAAATAACTAGACAAAAAACTAAACAGAAAACAAACAAAAACCTTACGCAAGCAGAGCACACATTACTAGAGCATAGTAGAATTTTTACTGATATCTTACATTGAGAGTTTATATCGGGAGTTTAAATAATTCGCTCGGTAATTTATTCCATAACATGGCGCCTAAGCAGTAGGAGAGATACGGGGAAATAAAGTATGTTATAAATTAATAAATATCGCTTTGGGCAGGCAATGTTTAATCCTAAGTAGTATACCAATGTTTAAGTCTAGAGAGTTGAGAGAGAGAGAAATACATTAGAGTCGTCAGCAAATAATATGAATTTAATGATAGAGGAGGTCATCGATAGATGATTAACGTAAACTAAGACAAGTAATGGGCCAAGTATGGACCCCCTAGACAACCCCACGGGTGATATCCAAAGCATGAGAGTTAAGCCCTTTATCATGAACCTGTTGAATCCTCATACTGAGATTATCCATAAAACAGAACTTGCCAACCGCTTCAAGTCCATAGTGTTCAAGTCTGTTTATTAATATGCTATGACTGACCATATCAAAGGCCTTGGAGATCTCGAAAAAAGAGAAGGGATAATTTACCATGGTCCATGGCCTCTACAATGTTAAATTGCATTTCTCAAGTAAAGTCAGATAGGTGAAGAGGTTCCGTTGAAAACCATATTTAAAAATAATTTATTCCGGATATTTCATATTGGGTGGGACATAATACACTAGATTTTTAAGAAAGTCAATAAGTCTCTTGGACATCAATTCTTTAATTATTCTCGATTAATAACAGAATTTTCTACATCAGCAGACTCATATCTTTACTCTCCTTCTTCTGAAATCTCCAAATCTTCATTTTCTGCATCTGCAAACTCCTGTTATTCGTCCTCTTCTTCTGCTACCTCTACATCTTCATTTTCTGCATCATCACACTCCTCTTTTTCGTCCTCTTCTGCTGCTACCTCTACATCTTCATTTTCTGCATCATCACACTCCTCTTTTTCGTCCTCTTCTTCTGCTACCTCTGCATCTTCATTTTCTGCATCATCACACTCCTCATTTTCGTCCTCTTCTTCTGCTACCTCTACATCTTCATTTTCTGCATCATCACACTCCTCTTTTTCGTCCTCTTCTTCTGCTACCTCTACATCTTCATTTTCTGCATCATCACACTCCTCATTTTCGTCCTCTTCTTCTGCTACCTCTACATCTTCATTTTCTGCATCATCACACTCCTCATTTTCGTCCTCTTCTTCTGCTACCTCTACATCTTCATTTTCTGCATCATCACACTCCTCATTTTCGTCCTCTTCTTCTGCTACCTCTACATCTTCATTTTCTGCATCATCACACTCCTCATTTTCGTCCTCTTCTTCGGCTACCTCTACATCTTCATTTTCTGCATCATCACACTCCTCATTTTCGTCGTCTTCTTCTGCTTCATCCAAGTCTTCATTTTCTAGTTCGGCAGTTTCGTCCTCTTCCTCGCCTAACTCCATAACTTCATTCTCTCCTTCGTCTTCATTTACTTCCTCCTCCACAACCTCTTCTTCTTCATCCTCAATCTGTCCCTTTTTAGCACCCGCTAAGCTGTCAACAGATTTTACCATCTTAGGCTTTCCTGATGCTGAGACTGAGGCCTTTTGTCGCTTTTTAGCACTGTCTACACTCAATTTAACAACAGATTTTGCCATCTTAGACTTGCCTGATGCTGAGCTTGAGGGTTTCTGCTTCTTTTTAGCACTGTCTACACTCAATTTATCAACAGATTTTACCATCTTAGACTTGTCGGATGCTGAGCTTGAGGGTTTCTGCTTCTTTTTAGCACTGTCTATGCTCAAGTTATCAACAGATTTTACCATCTTAGTCTTGTCTGATGCTGAGCTTGAGGGTTTCTGCTTCTTTTTAGCATTGTCTACACTCAAGTTATCAACAGATTTTACCATCTTAGTCTTGTCTGATGCTGAGCTTGAGGGTTTCTGCTTCTTTTTAGCATTGTCTATGCTCAAGTTATCAACAGATTTCACCATCTTAGTCTTGTCTGATGCTGAGCTTGAGGGTTTCTGCTTCTTTTTAGCATTGTCTACACTCAAGTTATCAACAGATTTTACCATCTTAGTCTTGTCTGATGCTGAGCTTGAGGGTTTCTGCTTCTTTTTAGCATTGTCTACACTCAATTTATCAACAGATTTCACCATCTTAGACTTGCCTGATGCTGAGCTTGAGGGTTTCTGCTTCTTTTTAGCACTGTCTATACTCAATTTATCAACAGATTTTACCATCTTAGACTTGCCTGATGCTGAGCTTGAGGGTTTCTGTTCCATTTTAGCACTCTCTAAACTCGAATTATCGATATCAGTCTTCACTTTTTTTACAGTTTTCTGTGCGTTTTGCATCTGAAAGTGAAAGACAAATTTTATATTGTTCTGTTCTCGTAAAAAGTATTCTCCACTCAAACAGTGTGATTCTCGTTAACGTTAACGATAACGAAAATGTTCGTTAACGAACAAAAAATGATTTCGTTAACGATAACTATAACTATAACTAAAAAATATCATTAACTATAACTATAACGAAAATAACACTAACGAAAATTCATCGGTATTTTCGTTAATGAAATAAAAAGTGCAATATCGATAAACATGAGAACGTGAAAAAGAGCAGTCGTTGAATTATTCATTGGGTCGTCCATTAATTATATCAACAAAATGGGGCGAGGGATTTTAAACAGTTTGACAATTCCTGACAATGGGAGAGGTGTTCAAGACAAACTGACTTCAGCAATAATTTAATCAAAAAGCAACCATAGATTCGGAAAGTCTTTATGAGTGATCTATTAAGTTTGTAAGTTAATCAAACGCGATATTTTCTTCGTGTTAAAATATCCTGTTTATTGTTCCCAGCTAAAATGAGAAAATGTGCTGCCTATTCCCTTTGCGAATATCCTTGGTTCTTTTCAAAAATCTAATATTTCAAGTTTCATTTTGATGGAAAGATAATTTTTTCTTTCGATTGTTAATATTAAAGAGTGAGAAACTTATTTTGATTTTAATTTTCTATGTTAAAAGAAATATTATGAAAAAAGTTATCATGTTCATGTTCAAATTAGAAATGTTCATAATAAAAAATAAAATTGAATAGACCCCTACACATTTAGAAGAAACGAGACTGTATTCTTGAACGGAAAAATCCATTAAAAATCTGTGACAGATAGTGATTCCACATGCACTGTAGCCATTAAGTATAAAATTCAAATTTGAATAACAACATTTTGTTTTTCGGCAACTTCAGTTTCTTGCATTTGTTAGAGTCATAGAAATTTTCTGGGGTGGGGTAATTTTCTTTGACATAATTTTGTTAGGGGGTCCTTGAATGTTTGACAGTTGTTGACAAGGGGGAGAAGATCAAAATCTGCCTAAAAATTTTCTGACATAATTAATCGATGACCCATAAGGACCAAGCGGAGCGCCATGGGGGCCAGTTGTAACTACAGTATGTACTAACTAAAATTAACTAAAATAAAAGTCCAGTAACTATAACTATAACTATAACTAAAAACTAATGCTAACTATAACTGTAACTATAACTAAAATGAAAAACCATTAACTATAACTGTAACTATAACTAAAATATAATACTAACTATAACTATAACTATAACTAAAATGAAAAACCATTAACTATATGTCGCGGTCTACGCGGGTGCATGCATCAAGGGAAGAAAACCGACGCGTCAACAAGCTTGTTTACAACGCACGGAAAATTCTGCAGCAAGCTGTCAACATTAATTCGGTGCATGCAACAAGGATATACGTGTTCAGTAGGACTTTCCAGGGAAAAGTACAGTGACGTCACAGAACGTTCTGGAATCCGGGAGAACTCTATATAAGATAGACCTGCTGTACATTAAGGGCCTTTTGACGAAGATTTGTAAACGTTGAAGCATTGATCGTATAACGTTCAATCGAGACCAGCCAACCTGTGTGCTGTCTACGATTGTGATATTTGATAGACGAGTTGACTTACTCTACACTTAATCGACTTTATTTTTAAATAAAGATCTTTTAATAGTTCCTTCGTTGGTTCGTCGTTGCGATCGAAGGAGTCGACCGCGACATTATTGGTGTCAGAAGCGGGATCATCGGTGTTGGATCCGGTGAAGAAGACGCGAGCCGGCGGAGGAAGGAGTCAACCCGGAGGATCAAGAGACGGTCTGTTCCAGACAGCGAGCGGATCGAGACGCCTTTCTACCGTGGGAGACGGGTGAATCGGCATACGACAGTCGGACGGACGAAGTGCGTCGTTCGGCTGAGACAGCAGAAGACAGCAGTCAACATACGGGTAAGATCCTAGGTGTTGTCGTGGCTGAGAAGGAGAAAAGAGAGTGGAGTTGCAGCCGAGTGGGAGGCAGCCATTATTTCTCTTTCAATATCTGCTGATTATTTCTTTGCAATTTGATCCATTGTTGTGATCGAGGCCAGACTTGCGTGAGCTTGTATAGTTTTTGCGTACTTGGCGAGTGTACTTCTTTGGATACTGCATAGTTGCACTTTGGGTTGTGGAATTTTCCTTTTGTGTGGCGGGTTTGCCGCGTGGTGTCTGTTTTTTTGTTGTTGTTGACTGACTGTTTGTAAAAATGGAAGCGTTGACAACAGAGATGCAAGCGAATATTCGCAAAATGTCGTCTGAGCGCCTTAGGGTGTATCTTATGAAGGCAGGAAGGGACGAAGATGATGTTATGTCATGGGATCGAAATCAATTAATGGAAGAATGGGCCATGGAGATTGGAAAAGAGGAAGAGGAATTTAAGGGTAGTCCAATATCTCCAACAGGAGTGGATTACGAGCTGCAGAAGCGCCGTCTGGAGTTCGAAATCCGTAAATATGAAGAACAAAGGGAGGAACGGAAGGAGAAGGAAGAAAGAGAAAGGGAGGAACGGAAGGAGAAGGAAGAAAGAGAAAGGGAGGAACGGAAGGAGAAGGAAGAAAGGGAGGAAAAGAGGAGAGAGGAAGAAAAGAAAGAACAAAGGGAGAAGGAAGAAAGAGAAAGGGAGGAACGGAAGGAGAAGGAAGAAAGAGAGAGGGAGGAACGGAAGGAGAAGGAAGAAAGGGAGGAAAAGAGGAGAGAGGAAGAAAAGAAGGAACGGAAAGAGAAAGAAGAAAGAGAAAAGAAGGAACGGAAAGAGAAAGAAGAAAGGGAGAGGAAGGAAAAGCAGGAAGAACGAAATGTTAGAGATTCTTTAGCAAGTCGTACTAAGCGTTATAGTGATGCCCTCAAGAATATTCTTTGGAAATTTCCTTCCGACCCTATAGAAATTCCAGGTTTCTTTGATCACTTGGATGGTTTGTTTAATGTGTATGAGGTGGATGAAGATGTTAGAGCAAAATTATTGCTAGCCATTTTAAGTGAAAGAGCTAAGGCATTAACCATGCGCCTTACTGAGGCACAGCTCCATGACTACAAATTCCTGAAGGAGTTTTTGCTAAGGGAGTTTAAGATAAGCCCTTCAAATCTTAGAGCCCGATTTTGGTCGTTGCACAAAGCATCGGACGAATCATTTACGATCTATTCATCCAAATTGCGTGTGGCTCTTATGTATTATTTGAAAAGTAGAAAGATAACTGATGAGTTTGATAAACTTGTAAGTTTATTGGTTGCGGATCGGCTTAAGGAGTCCTTGTCGAAGGCTTGTTTAGATTATATCTTGGCCCAAGAAAAAGAGGAGTGGTTGAGCTGTGAAGACATAGCTAATGCGGCTGACATTTATGTAGCGTCGCATGATGGTGGGAATGACTTAGTATGCCGTAGTCATCCGACACCGAAGTATAACAATTGGACGAGAGGTCAACCACATGTTCAAGTCAATAACCAGACAGCTCAACCCAAGTCTCCCAAACCGGAAATAAGGGGTGAAGCCAAGATAGGTGCGAGGGTGTCTCAGGAGGAGGCCAAGGTAAAGGGTCTCTGTTTCCTATGTCATCAGAAGGGTCATAGGGCAAGGGAGTGCCAGACCAAACCAAGTTCTAAAAAGGTGAGTACTTGTATATCTGGGAACCCAACTGAAGAAGTGACCGACTTATTTGTTGAGAAGGTCAACGTGTTGCATGAAATACCTGAACAGGTAAAGCAAGGGAATTTATTGGATAATTCTAAACCAATAGGGTTGGAAACTGCTGTAAGGGTATACGAGAATAGTATTGATGGATTACACGAGAGGTCGTATATCAATGTACAGATTGAAGATCTCCCTTCTCAGCCAGCATTATCTGATTCAGGAGCAGAAATTTGTTGTATTGATAAGAAATTAATTGAGTCACTAAACTTACCCGTGATTAAACGGATTAATATAATTGGTTTTCAGGGAGAAGGATGTAAGGCAGATGTAGTATACCTACAAATGAAATTAGCTAATTCAATGGAAGGAACGACAAACATTGCGCCATCTTTGTGCGTCATGTTCGCTGTAGTCCCTGAACTAAATGAACGGGTTATTTTGACACCCCATGTTGTGGACCTATTAAGGGATAGTTCGCAATATGTAGTGATGGTAGCTGGCGTAGATCGATGTGTACAAATAAATAAAGGGGCAGAAGAAGATAACTTAGAAGTTAATATCGAGAAAAGTAACAGCAACGAATCCTTGCCGTCAGAAGTGAATGAATATTCTCAGGAGCAACTAGTTGATGATTCAGATAATTTTCTTGATGTTGAGTCAACAGAGTTCAAGTCTGATGAGGGAGTAGCGAATAATGATACTTTATTGCGTGAGCAACAGAATTGTCACAATCTTATATCTTGCTGGCAACAAGCGAGACAGAATAAAAATAATTTCTTTATAGATAATAACCTCCTGTACCACAAAGGGGAAATTATGGGACATAAGGTTAATCAATTATGTTTACCGGAAGATAGAATCGAGGTTGTCTTGCGAGTAGCACACGATGCCCCATGTGCTGGGCACATGGCTTTTAAGGCAACGAGAGCCAGGATCAAATTAAACTTTTGGTTTCCAAGAATGGATGAGAGGATTCGCGAATATTGTGCGTCTTGTCAAATTTGTCAACTAAGAACTCCAGTTAAAGTGGCAGATCGAGTCCCGATCACTCCTATTCCGAGGGCGGATGAACTCTGTTTTAACCATCTAAATATGGATTGTATTGGCCCTATGGTAGTGACTGGAGAATCCAACCAATCGAAACCCCAGTACAATTATGCTCTGGTTCTGGTGGACAAATTTTCTCGTTGGCCGATGGCGTATCCTCTTAGATCGCTGAATGCAAAGGGAGTTTGTGAAGCTCTGTTGCAAGTTTTTACAACTTTTTCTATTCCAAGGATCATCAGTTCTGATTGTGGTACCAACTTTACCAGTCGTTTGACGAAAGAATTCTTGCGGCGAATGGGTTGTAGTCCCAGATTTAATACCCCTGGACATCCTGAGGCAGCTGGATTGGTTGAAAGATGCAACCAAAGCTTGAAAACCATGATCTTTAAGCTTGCTCAATCTGATCCTCGTGGATGGCACCAATTGTTACCGTTTGTTCTGTGGAGCCTTAGAGAAAAACCTTCAGGCACGACTCATATTTCGCCATTCACTATGGTTTATGGAACTCTTCCTCGGGGTCCACTTAGTGTGTTGAAGGAATCGTGGGCTGGCGAACGAAAAGTACCTCTTAACTTAGGTAAATCACCCGAAGAGTATCTCCAATCACTGAAGGAAAACCTCGAATTCGCGAAAGTTTATGCAGATTACTATAGTGATATAGAAACAAAGCGGTATGCAGATTATTATAACTTGCGTAGTACTGACAGAAAATACGAAGTTGGAGATAAAGTAGCAGTATTAGCACCAGATTTTGGTAGTTCTAAATTTTATAGTCGATGGCAAGGACCTGCTACCGTAGTCAAGGTTAAATCCCCATATTCTTATATAGTAGAAATAGAGGGAAAACAAAGACATTTACACGCAAATAAGATCAAGCGATACCATGAACGACTCGAACAAGCGATGATCAATAGCTGTTCAGTAATTGTTGATCAAGATGAAGAATTTGGTATAGTAGGGTCAGGTTGTATTGAACCTGATCCAGGTAAGATCGCTACGATCAATGATATCCATCCTCCAACAACAAAGAAAGACGTTAGAAAGGTTATGGGTTTTTTCAGTTACTTTCGAAATTTTATACCTGCTTTAGCTGAAAAAGCACGGGTAATAACTGATTTGACACGAGATAACATACCTACGAAGGTGCCTTGGGAGCAAAAGCATCAAGAAGCACTAGATAAGTTAAAGGATGATCTCAGTAAAGCTACACAGTTGCATACCATTGATTTCACTAAGGAATTTGGTTTAAGTGTTGACGCAAGTGCCACCGCGGTCGGGTGTTGCTTGTTTCAGTGGACCGAAGAAGGTCAAGAAAAACCAATTGCTTTTGCTAGCCTTAAACTTACAGATACACAGATGCATTGGTCTACAATTGAGAGAGAGGCTTTCGCAGTAATTTGGGCACTTAAACGATTCAAGTCATGGATATTCTTATCAAAGATAATCATTTATTCAGATCATAATCCTTTGTCTTATCTCACAGATGCAAGCCCTAAGAGTGCGAAACTGACTCGTTGGGCGTTAGCATTGCAAGAGTTTAACGTGGACTTTCGATATCGTCCTGGACGTCAGAACACGGTGGCTGATTTCCTCTCTCGGTTGTGACTCGGATGGTGAAGGGGGGAAATGGCCCGACACACAAGGATCGAGCCCGCAAATTGTGTGGATAAGTTGACTAACTGATGTGTTTTGTTTTGGTTGTATATGCTGTGTCGAGATGGAGTCTGGAGGCCCGGCTTGATCGTGATGACCCGTTCGAGATGGTGCTGAAGACGTGTCATCATCTGAGGGCGGAGGGAATGTCGCGGTCTACGCGGGTGCATGCATCAAGGGAAGAAAACCGACGCGTCAACAAGCTTGTTTACAACGCACGGAAAATTCTGCAGCAAGCTGTCAACATTAATTCGGTGCATGCAACAAGGATATACGTGTTCAGTAGGACTTTCCAGGGAAAAGTACAGTGACGTCACAGAACGTTCTGGAATCCGGGAGAACTCTATATAAGATAGACCTGCTGTACATTAAGGGCCTTTTGACGAAGATTTGTAAACGTTGAAGCATTGATCGTATAACGTTCAATCGAGACCAGCCAACCTGTGTGCTGTCTACGATTGTGATATTTGATAGACGAGTTGACTTACTCTACACTTAATCGACTTTATTTTTAAATAAAGATCTTTTAATAGTTCCTTCGTTGGTTCGTCGTTGCGATCGAAGGAGTCGACCGCGACACTATAACTGTAACTATAACTAAAATAAAATCTGTAAGGAGAATCACACTGCACTCAAAGCCTAAAAATATGCATTGACAGTCAGCAAACTGCACAAGTAGCTTCATTTAAATTTCTTGGCGTTTTTATCAACAGTCACCTCACATGGAAGGAACATTATAATAGAAAATTTGTCATCGCATGAATGGGTGAGTGATTATCACACGATGACTATAGACTATGTATATATTTCTGTTTTGTTCTGTCTGGTTGTGTGTTTGTTTTGTTTTCGATGGATTATTCTCATCGTTTTCAAATATTCCAATGTAACAGAGACTGCCGAAGAAAGTTTGCTGTCCAGGTTTGTTTTGTTCTTATTTTGTGTCATATATACATGTATGCAATCTGACTGGCAAGTGGAATGCCTCTAAGGACAGACATTAAAACCAACAACGATGCTCTGGCCACCCACTGTATCCGGAAGCCGTGACCGAGCGCCGGATGAATACGCGTCTGAGAAAATGAAAAATAATGACACAAATCACGACAAGACATACCGGCTCGGACGTCGCCGGGATTACCAAGGTCCGCGCATACAGCCAGGAGATTGGGGCCAGCTGTGAAAAGTTAGCCACCAGGACACCACCCTCATCACCACCACTACCACCACCACCACCACCACCACCACCAGCAACAACAACAACAACAACAAAGACGATGACGAAGAAGATGGCGACAATAGGATTATAGGAGCAACAACTACAGCCACAATTGCCACCTCTAACACCGCCACAGTGGACAGCGTCACAACAAGAGAATTCAAGGTAGACAACATAGGAATAAGAACACGGAACGTCTGGACGCTGTCATGCACATGAGTCATACACAACTACAGCCACAATTAAAGAATTTCAAAGAATTATAAAGATACAGATAGGACATAATAGGACTCTGTGAGACAAGATGGTGTGGAAAACAATGATATTCTACTATGATCAGTACAAAGTCATAACATCTGGAAGAGAAGACAATCAATTGCGAGAGGGGTTGCAATGATTCTGAACAAGAAAGCAAGGAAAGAAATGATAGGCTACCAGTTGATATCACAACGATTAATGTCGGAAAGTTTCGCAAAAATTTGGCAAAATGACAGTCATTCAAGCCTATGCGCTGACCTCAGCAGCTCCAAAGGAGAAATTTGTACATTATATGAACAACTTTATCATATTTGATAAAGATGATACACGGAATTCCCAGACACTGCGGGGATTTTAATGTAAAGATCGGCAGAGACAAAGATACATGGAGATTGGAGAGAGATCGTAATCGTAATCGTAATCTCGAGACTTCTACAGCGCCCAAAAATGCTACGTCGCGGGAACCAGCTTATTCACAGGCGCGAGATTGACGAACCAATAGAAGATTTGGCCTTATGATCAACGCAAAGAAAACCAAAACAATAGTGATTGAAAGACGAGAGGAGCCATTAGGCTAACTATCACAATACAAGAAGAAAAAGATGATGCCCCTAAGGCTGAAACGCGCGGAAGAAACTATTGAGCAAGTAGAACAATTCGTCTATCTAGGAGAGCATGGCAATTTTTATTATAATATTAGAGCCGACTATGGTTTACTATACTCTTGGGTTTATTATACTTTTGTACGCCTATAACCTTTCCTATACCAATCACCATGATTAAACATGATTATGAGATTCCATCGTTGCGTAAAACTGTATAAGCTTATTTGTTTTAGACACACAATTCCTCTGGTCTTCAGAAATGTAAAAAACGTATCGGAAAATATACTTAGGAGAAGCGTTAGATATGATAAGGATCTTAGTCAATATCATAATTATATTTTGAGAGAATTCTATGCAGTGCCGGCCTTAGGATATTTCGGGCCCCGTGAAGAGTATACTGTACGGGCCCCCATGACACAAGTCAAATTGTTTTTCATTGCTAATCATTTTATTTTAGTATATTGTTAACAAGTACAGCAAGTCAACTTTAACTATAGGGCCTACACGAAAATTCTGGGATATAGAGGAAGTTGACTCTAATTTTATCGACGAAAGAGAAGATTTAATCGAAACCACAATATTATTATTAGGGTGTCTTGTTTGTGTTAATTTTCTGCGACATTTTCGGCCCCCTAAAGTTGCGGGCCCCGTGCGACCGCACGGTTCGCACGCCCCTAAGACCGGCACTGTTCTATGCAAACCTGCTATGCATACCTTTTGATGTACGACCGAATACTTGCAATAATAACTTGTAGGATGACTACTGGCGTCGTCTGAAGGAAAATCACTTCGCACGGTGTCCAAACCAAACGCTTAAATATAAAGTATTAAGTGTAAGAGAATGGATATCGAGAACAAAACGAACAGCTGGACAGCGAATTATGTTTCTACTTCACTCTTTCCTACTTTAGTCGTAAATGAGTGGAAGACACGAATCATAAAACAGCAGCTGCCTGCCGAGTGTTATTTATCTCTTCTCAAATCCTTGTCATTATAATAGACAGTAAAATTTTAGCAATGCACTCACACCGTCACGTGTCTCAAATCAGGCAGAATATTCATGAGCTAACCATTACGACATCCGTCATAGTTACATACTTGTGTAAAAATGTAGGCAGTATATTGCATAATATATATGTAGTCTGTGCATACACACAAATATACATAACTGGAGTCTCTGCTCTACATCCGATCCACAGTTTTAACATACAAGTCAAATATGCTGACGACTCATATTTATTAGTTCAATCAATCAATCAATCCTTTTATTGAAGCCATTTGAAGTACAAGGAAAATACAACATAAAAGTTTGAACTTTGGCAACAAGAGGAGACCCAAAAGGGATCTTGATCCCGCTTAACAGGGCCACCTAGTTAACATTTATCGTAATACAAGTAAATGTCAGCACAATCAATACTTTTAACGGTAACATCGATCAAGTTATATGATCAGCAAGTAAAAGAAACAATGATAGAACTCTTAACTAAAGAACTTAACTACCAGTACACATGGATTCCAACTAAGGTATACAGATCAATTGTCATTAGTTACAAAGAGATGAAAAAAAAAAAAAAAAAAAAACAAAAACAAACAAACAACAGTGCCTGTGTAAATAAACACATAGGCCTAGGCCTAATGCAGACATGTGAGTGCATCCAAGAGATAGAGTTTCAGTTTTTGTTTAAATTGATGCATAGTAGGTATACCAGTAACTTCAATAGGCAATGAATTCCAGAGTATCGGGCCACAGACTTTGATGCTATGCTGCTTAACAGTAGTGTGGACACTACGTTGATGGTACTTGTTGAGCGATCGCGTGTAATGATTGTGTACGTCAGAATTTTTACAAAAACAATTTTTAAAATTCACAGGCAGTAGATTCGATTGAAATCTGAACATAAATAATCCAACTTGCAACTTATTTATGCATTCAAAAGGCAATATTCTCAAACTAAGAAATAACGGCAGAGTTGTAGCTCTAAAGGGTAAATTACATATAGTCCGAATGGCTCGCTTCTGTAGAGTTTTAAGAGTTGTTAAGCGAGTATGATACGTGGAAGCCCAGGAGATATTACAATACGATATGTAAGGGTATATTAAGGAGTAGTACAAATTCACAAGTATATATTGCGGTAGAAGGTGCCGAATACGAGAAATTATACCAATATTTTTTGACATCTTTTTAGATATGACATTTATATGCTCACTCCATGTTAAGTGCTCATCAATGTGAACACCCAAAAATTTAGTAGAAGATACCCTAGTTATGTTTTGGTTATCAATATTGATATTTAGATTGCAAGTTGGAACACATTTCCTTCGTGAATGAAACAATATGAAATTCGTTTTCATGAGATTTAACGACAGTTTGTTGGCTTTAAACCATTCTCCTACTAGACTTAATTCGGCATTAATTTTATTAACCAGTACATCAATTGATTTATCTGACATAAACACATTAGTATCATCAGCAAACATAACGAAATGAAGCAATGAAGAGGCGTTTGAGATGTCATTCACATATATCAAAAACAGCAAAGGGCCTAAAACAGAACCCTGTGGTACACCACAGGTAACATCAGATACATAAGAAATATGTCCATTATATGAGACACATTGCCTTCTATTTCTTAAGTAGTCAGAAAGCCAGTTAAGACAAACTCCTCTGATGCCATAATGTTCAAGTTTCCTTATCAGAATGTCATGGTTCACAGTATCAAACGCTTTAGATAAATCAAAAAAGACACCCATAGAGAAGTGATTGTTGTCCATAGCTTCGGAGATTTTGTCGTGCATTTCTAGTACGGCCATGTAAGTAGAATGACCTGAGCGAAAGCCATGCTGGCCTTTAAATAAGATATTCTTTAATGTTAAGTATGACGTTAGCCTTCCATGAACAATTTTTTCAAAAAATTTAGAAAAGTATGGCAAAATTGATATTGGCCTATAATTACTAAATTGGTTTTTGTCCCCAGACTTAAAGATTGGAATTATTTTGGCAGTTGATTCCTCGCACCTGCACACTGCCTTAGAAGAATTTGAACATATCACAGTCTGGGCGGCAAAGAACAACCTCCGCCTCAATGCCTCAAAAACTAGGGAGATTGTCTTCTTCAAAAATGGAAACAGGAGGAAAGAAACAACCCTACAGGTCATACCAGGCGCCGAACGGGTCGTTACAATCAAGATCCTAGGCGTAACTCTCTCTTCGGATCTAGGGATGGAAACTCATCTGGACAACATACTCGCAACCAGCTCTTCTTCTCTATGTGCATTAACTTAAGAGTCCTTCGCTCTCAGTGTCTGCGTCCCTCCATGATGTCACCAAGGCGACTGCTGTTGCTCAGATCTTTTACGCCTCTCCTGCATCGTGGGGTTTCACCTCCCAGAAAGACAGGGATAGGATTGAAAGTTTGATCAACCGCATGATCCGGTTGGGTTTCCTGCCTGTGGATGCTGCCAATGCGGCACGCATGGCCGAGGCATCTGATTACAATCTTTTAAAGGCTGTTTGTAATGATCCCAACCATGTCGTTCGGGGTCTGACCCACCCTCCTCGTAGCACCGGTGGTCAATGGTCATAATCTTCGCACTAGATCTCATAATTTCTCCCTGCCGCACAAAGATGACCGCAACTACATTTCACGCATCCTTTATAAGAATGCTTACTGACAATTTCATGCATAAAACCCTGTACTTTTGGCCCTAGAATTGTCTTCCATGGTCTAGTGTGTCTAAGTTGCGTCTGTGTCAACTTAATGTTTGAATAAACGAATTTGATTGATTGATTGATTGACGGCGTCAATCCCCTCTGCAAACAGTATAGTCGACTGGTCTTCCCTCTAGCGGTCAAAACCCTGGAGATTACTCATTCATCAAAAGCACCCTTACGCGGTCACTGTAACCAAGCAAACAATTATGTTTTTCTTAGTTACTGTAACGTCGTAGCCAGCGCCTTCATGAGGTACTTAAAAGGCGCTGCAGTAAATGTTCACATACATACATTTTATGTGTACACCATACATTCATATAACTATATATGAATGAATATATATGAGCCGAATCGATTACTGCAATGTCGCCTTTGCTGGCTTGCCACATCGCAGTATCATTCGGCTTCAGGCGGTCATCAACGCTTCTGCTCGCCTGGTCATGAGACTTAAAAAGTTCGACCACACTACAACCGCGATCCAAGATCTTCAGTGGCTCAGAATAGGCGAGCGGATCAAGTATAAGCTTTGCATCATGGTGCACAAATGTCTGAACAACTGCGCTCCACGTTACCTCTCAGACAACATCAGCCCGCTATCGGACGACCCTAATAGGTCGCGATTGCGATCAGCAAAGTCCGCTGATGTTTTCGTGCCAGTAACGAAAACCAAAATGGGCGATCGGGCCTTTCGGGTCGCTGGCCCGCGTGCTTGGAACAGCCTTCCTGCTCAGCTTCAGGAAGAAAAAAGCATTTTTGTTTTTTCAAAACAGTTGAAACTTTACTTGCTAGGCAGTGGCGTATGGAGTTGAAATGCCGCCCGGGCGAAGGCCCAAAATGCCGCGCTTGGTCCCTTAATTTTCGATATACTATTTTCTCTAAGATATTACATGACGATCGTGTCACAGTTTTATTTGATACAGTTTATAACCTTTTTCTTTACAACCTTTTCTAGATTTGTCACTTTCACTGTATTTTGTAATTATCCTTTTAAGTTTTAAGCTATATACTGAAATCTATTTTATTAGATAATTAAACATTTTATTGCATGAAATCTATTTTATTAGATAATAAAACATTTCAGGGCATGTTTTGAGGAAAATTTATCACTGCATTTATTTATTTATTTATTTATGCGCTCAGGCGAGCGGCGCCTGAGCGCATAAAAATCATAAATAATTATTAATTACAAATCATTTCCCGCACAAACAGCGGTTAACCGCCTTTCATTATTGCACATTTAAAACAATTCCTGAAACATTTTATTGCTCGACTTGCGACTGTCGCTGACTCGTGCGTAGGCCTATACAGTACAGTGTACATACATGCATAGGGGCCTACATATTAGGCCTGTGTTATAATTACCATTATTATCATTAGGCTAGGCCTATGCTATTAACGTTATCTTGCGAGCTTTTTGTGCGCAGTAGAAGTTTAGGTTTTAATAACAATCAAATTAAACAATTAAACATTGTATTTTATTTACCAGATAATAGTATAATATGCTCGTAGTTAGTAAACATTGTAAAACAACTGCAGACTGCAGCATTATTTCAAAATCGCAAAAGGAAATTGTAAATAGCGAGTAACCGAAATTCGAAAATAACTGAATACTATCAGAATACTACTAAACTCTGTTGAAAGGATAAGTGGTAATTTCAAAACCAGACCAATTTTAAGATTAATTTTAAAAAGAGAACCAAACTAAGTGGTGAAAGTCTGTGGTAGTGTTATTGATAGTTTGTGATTAAATTTTATTCTAAGTCATTAATTCGTTTAGATACCTATAGCCTACACATAGCGTTTAGGGTCTATATTTTATGATTATGAAGGGCATCATAGCAAAAATATGCTTTTTAAAGTAGACTGTTTAGTAGATAAATGCGATTCCGCCTCCTTTTCTGCAATTCTTTTTAGTGTTTAGCGTATACCTCTAAGAGTGATGCCGCCCCTAACGATCAACGGAAACCAAGCCGACTTGACCAAAGTGACGGATGCTTTCTTTCCTTCCTTTTCTTTCTTACTTTCTCCCCTAATTTTTCCTTTTTTTATCCAAAATTCACTTTTTATATTCTCGAACTATGACTGTAATAATAATAATAATAATAATAATAATAATAATAATAATAATAATAATAATAATAATAATAATAATAATAATAATAATAATAATAATAATAATAAGGAAGTTACTATAGTTTACAGGCGCATAGCTAAATTCGTACACGGAAGAATATCCTTAATCTGGCCAATTTATCATTTCCAGATGTAGCCTGGATCCACATAATGATTTCTGTAATTGAAACTGACCCCGCAAAAAACTGCACATGATCGATGAGAATCTTTGCAATTTAATACGCTAACTCATCATGCCCGGAACAACCAGCATGCAGAGATATTACATGAAATTGCAGGCGAGTGTGCTCTATGTACAGGCTGACTCTTCCATCGCAATATTAAATTACTGTTAATTATTATATGGGTGTACCCTGTGCAATTATAGCCTAACAGTTAACTTTCTAGACTGTCAATCCAAATGACCACAAGGACAGATACATGTTCTGAGATTCCTATTCCTCTAGTGCTCCAACGTCAGATGCACTACAGAATGGGCATGTACATTGGCGATTAGAAGATCACATAGTTCGAGAATTCGTGACTTTCGGTTTGAAAATTCGTAAAAATTCGCGAATTTTTGGTCTATTTTAAAATTCGTAAAAATTCGTAAAAATTCGTAAAAATTCCTTGGGCCATTGTTGGGCCTTTTTGTACATTGACAGTGGCGTTTTGCAAAAACAGTGTAAGCAATAACAACAAATGTGACGACGTCGTGATTTGTTGTGTTAAGCTTCTGCTTAGAATTTAATGGAAAATTCAGTATAAAAGTTTATTACGTAACGAGTTAATTTAGTTCAAATCTAATTTCTTAAAGATGAAAGAACATGGACCGTAGTGGAAGTATGTAGTAATGTTGGAGGAGAAGGAAACGGTAATCCAAAAATACAGTGTTGTTTTTGTGACAAGGAATTTGTTGGTTGTTCTGCCCGAATACGGAAGAATTTGCATTACGAAAATACAGAAACCACAGTCGAGTGGAAACAGTGGGCTGTTCCTGACTCAGAATCAGAGGACTATGAAGAAGAATCACAGCTCAGTGAACGTTGCCAACCCTTAACCATGTTTGGTTGCAAGCTGTGTCAGTGACTCACTGGTCACACTGGAGATGGGGCGCTAGTGGTTTTTCGTTCTGCTGACTGACACTCACAGTTACACACCCCAACTATGATAGAAATCGAAGTTCAGGACTCCAAGTAGAACAGTAACTGAATATCAGTACTGTTGTGTTACTAGTCAGCTATCCTTTACGGCTGACTGATTGATTGCCTATGACAATGACATTTACTTGCTTAAAAATTTGAAAAGTAAACAAATAGTAAAATTCGTTGCCGTGGCAAAGAATTCTATTATTTTATTATTTCACAAATTTTAACGAATCTGAAATCTGCAGTTTTAAAAATTTGTAAAATTCGTCAAATGCGAATTCTCGAACTATGGAAGATCAGATGTTGAGGAAGAAGACTGAATACCTGTTCTAAAATGACCAGAGGCGGCGCCAGACACTTTTTGTAACCACGGCATAGCCAGGGCAGTCATACAAGTAACCAGTGCAGATCGAGGGCGCATTATGGAGAGCGCGGTAGCGCGAACTTAAATGTTGACCATATAAGATCGCGCTACCGGCATGCCATAAATCGCCCCAGCACTATATTTTTCTATAGTCAGGAGGTCAGATGGGCGAAGCCCTCCCCCCCCCCCAAGGAAGCTGAACGCTTTTTGACATTTGTAAAGCAAATTTTAACATTTCAGTGAATTAAGTGAATTTATATCTAAAATATAACAAATTAGCCCGAACATATTCTGGACAGGGCAAAAATTCTGGCAGGGCATCGACCAGGGCAAAGGTTTTTTAACCAGGGCATTTGCACTGGCGCGCCCTGGTGTAGCGCCGCCTCTGAAAATGACAAGGCTAAGGAAATAGAAGTTGATAACGCTTTACATCCATGGCTACCTATAGGGATTAACAAAAGAGAATTCTCTTCTTTATTATCAAGTGACAGTTTTGTAAATGCTCGCGTCATCAGCGAAAACTCTTTATGACATAGGCCCTAGAGAAGTTATTAAAATACATTTTAAAAACGTATAGGCCTAACTCTTATTGTAGGCCTACACGGATAAAGCTCGCAAAACTGGTCGTTTGTTTGTTTCCGGATGTAGTCTGTGTCCAAATTTGAATTATAAAATTGCAATTGAGTCGTAAACCTACACTTGCATGTTGTCGGGCCTCAGTGTAATACAACTTGTCAAATGGATGTGCACGAATTCATCATTCCCTGTACCAAACGCATGTAGACATAAAATTTAATTAATGCTTGCAGACGAGTGTAGATTATGTGCGAGCTATAATTATTTCACCTTGTCACCTTGTGCTGTCGGTTCGTTGAATCCTAGCGACTGTCATGGTCAACCTTCTCCATGTGCTCCGATTTCTCGTTGCCTCTCTCAGCTCCGAGATGTTCATCTTCAATGCCTCCTGTATCTCGTCCATCCATCTCCTCCTTGGTCGTCCTCTCCTCCTTCTGCCCTCCCCACAAGCCAACATCATCTCCTTTTCCAGCCCATCTGCACGCATCACAAGTCCAAAGTATGACATCTTCTGCCTGGACGCTCTCTGCCCCAACGTCAAACTCCCTCTCCAGTGTCCTATTTCTTCCAGGATATCCTCGTTAGTTCTCTTCTCAGTCCAAGAAACCCTCAACATTTTCCTCCAGATCCACATTTCACATGCCTCAATTTTCTTCTCCAATGCCTTGGTTTTTGTCCATGTTTCGCATCCGTAAAGCACCACTGGTAAGATCATTGCTTTAACAATTCTTGTCTTCGTTCCCAAACTCACTGATTTGTCCTTCCATATTTTTTCCAGTCCCTGCGTTGCCGTCTTCCCCAATGTAATTCTCCGTCGTATTTCTCGTTCGCATCCACCTTCACTCTCCATCATGGCCCCCAAGAAACAGAAGCTTGATACCAACTCTATCTCCTCTCCATCTACCTCAAAGTAACTCCATTTCTCAGTGGTCATTATCTTCGTCTTTTTTATATTAAAGTACATTCCTGCTTTCTCGCTTGCACGTTTTAGCCTTCTGATGTTATCCTTCAGTTTCTCCTTTTTTTCCGCCAGCAGTGTTGTGTCGTCCGCATACCTTAAATTGTTCACTATCCTTCCAGCTATCCTCACACCCTCCGCCTCATCATCAAAACCTGCCTCCCTAATTATTTAGGTTGTTTTATTCAATTATTTTAAGTTATTCTCTGAATCCGCAAACGCCAAATCTTCGCTAGGACAGATAGATAATTCCTTATTGCTATTCTACTAGTGCGTCGAAGTGAAATCAACTATTAAACGAGTACATCGACTGTACACTGCATTGCTGATGAGAAGATTAGATGGCGAAGAAGACGACGCATGTCCTTATATTCAAAGGCTCAGAAAATTACGTCTTAGTTCCGTCACTTATTTAGTTATTTAGTTAGGTTTATAATTACTAACTCTATTGATTACGTATGCTACATAACATAAATAAATTATGCGTTGTTTAGCCTCCATCATACACTTCATGGTGCACGGGGGTCCTATCTTAGCGGGACCTTGGTCCCTTTTGGTCCTCCCTTTGCATCCCGATCTTTTGTTAAATTGGTGTTGTATTATGCACATGTTTGATTTGGGATCAATAAAAAGTTATGTTATGTTATTTTATGTTATATAGCCTACATCGAACTTTTGATGTCATTTTTGAAGCAGCTACACATTTTGCAGGACTTGCTAACAATGAAATAGATAAAAGAATCTCGACACCAATGCATGTCATGATCACATAAAAGATATAATTATAGGATTCGCTGCTGGTACAGTATAATTGGTTTTTCACTAAATGTTTAACTTTCATCGATGTGTGCAGAAAGAGTATATATTCACAGACGCCAAGTTCATGAAATAATTATAAAGTTGTATAGTACAGTGTAAAACGGCACACTGTGTAATATAATCAGTAGCCTACATCATTGGACATCCGTTTAACCAGGACCGGATATCTCATAGATATTTTTCTAGGAGCGTTAAATTGTTTACACAAATTAGACCAGCATATGGTTCAATAATTACTAGCTGTAAACCCGTGAAAAATCACGGTATATATAAAAAACAATTATTATTGCAGTGAAGTAGATGTATAATGGGGCTTTGAGCGCAGGGACCCCAGAGGGCCCCGAGACCAATGGGCTCTTACAGCAGATCGACCTTCAAAGGGTCTCCAGAGGCCTACGAACCCATATAGCATATCGACTTTCTCCTGTGTATTTTAGAACAAAATATGCGGGCCCTTAGCGCAGGGCCTCCAGAAGGCCCCAAGACCAATGGGCCCTTATAGCCGACCGACTTCCAGGGCCTCCTGAGGGCCCACGAACGCTTATAGCTTAGAAGTCCTCGAGTGTGACCATTTTCATAGTTGTGACTGATAATATGGTCACAAGTGTCACACTAAATGTCACACTAAAAAGACTGTTGTAATTCTGACTGTTATGATATGGTATGATAGATAGTAAAATAAGATCTACTACCACAACAGTACCATTTTTACTATAAAAATAAAAATTTAAAAAAAACTTTTTGGGACAAAACAAAAGAAATCATTTGGTCTAATTCGTGCAGAAAACGTAAATTTACGATGTATACTTTTTTCTCACTCTCACAAAACATGAAAAGTGCCTTTTTTCGCACTTTTCTGAAATCGCAGTTTCTGTCACGCTTTCGGCTGAATTGTGTAGAAAAAAAAGGAAATTCGCGGCACCAGGGCCAATTATAACAGATCAACCTCTGGAGGGCCTCCAGACAGTCCATGGGTCCCACGAAAGCTTATAGCGCTAAGGCCTGCCACGCAATTTGTGTACTTTTGTACAAGTGTGACAACTTTCAGAGTGTGACAGACAATATTGTCACAACTGTCACACTAAGCTAGGAGTGCAATAACGGCTTTCCATTTAATTTTAACACGGATAGGATACCTGAAATGTCATTTTACCATAAAAACAGAAAAAATAATTTAAAAAGCATTTTTTTCACAAAACAAAAAAAATCATTATTTGGTCTAATTCGTGCAGAAAACGCGAATTTACGATGTGTGGTTTTTTTTCACTCTAAGCTAGGAGTGCAATAACGGCTTTCCATTTAATTTTAACACGGATAGGATACCTGAAATGTCATTTTACCATAAAAACAGAAAAAATAATTTAAAAAGCATTTTTTTCACAAAACAAAAAAAATCATTATTTGGTCTAATTCGTGCAGAAAACGCGAATTTACGATGTGTGGTTTTTTTTCACTCTTACAAAACATGAAAAGTGCCTTTTTCGCACTTTTCTGAAATCACAGTTTCTGCGGCACCAGGGCCAATTATAGACAGTTCGTGGGACCCACGGACACACGGACGCTTATAGCAGAACGGATTTAAACAGTGCCTTTGGCTATCGTGGTTTGTAAGTTCTTAAGTGTGACAAGTTTTACAATGTGACTGATAATATCGTCACAACTGTCACGCTAAGGTATTTTTTTACACACATTCAATCAGCCAATGGAGTTCTATACACCGGTCTACTCAGAAGCTCTGCGTATTTCCTCTGGCACCATGTCAGGTTTTTAAAAACAGGCAATCAATTGGTCGATCGAAATTTATATAGCACCCCACCTCTTGTAGGGACAAAAAAATAGGATCACGATTGTTGGCCTTAACACATCAAACCGCAAAAGTGTCGTTTGCTGCCGGCCGAGACCCTCCCACGAGGCCGGCCACACCCCTTGGAGTGTAATAGTAAAAATTATAGCCCACTAATCGTACGGTGGTGGTGCGCTAGGAATAACGGACTCACTACTCCAACCACCTACGATGAAAATTTTTATATCGTGGTTCGCGGACAAGACCCAGCGCTGGTTAGTTTCTTGATTAGTTCCGCCACCATATCCTCTTTGCTTTGACTCGGCAACTCTTTTTGTGACCATTTTCACGGTGTGACGATATTATCAGTCACAAGTGTCACAGTGTCACACTAAGCTAGGAGCCTCTTCCTGCAGAAGCATCTTAAGTCGTTCAGAATTTTTTCAATTTAAATAAATGATTAGGTTATGGTATAGGCCTACATAAAAATATAATGTTGGGGCAAAACTTTTGCAAATGGCTTATGATAGGCAAAACAACTCTCTGCTGTCACAGATGCATTGGGGAGTACTGTTTCAAGCATTTATCACGACTGCGAAACGGTTGCGGGACAAGACCCTGCGCTAAATGTGGGAGGGGTATCAAAAACCCCTTAGGTGAGTGTATGAAGTGTGGTTATTTCGCTAAATATTTCAGAGCTCGACGAGGTGGGCTAGTCCGTGAATTTAATAAAGAATGGAAGCGACTATCAAATATATCAGTAGAATAAAAAAAATTATCATTTGAACAAATGATATAGTTATTGTATTGAGGTAATACAGATGAGCAAGCGTCAATCGAATATCAGTAAACAAAATTTCATTTTGAACAAATGATATAATTATTGTATTAGAGAAAAGTTTGCCACAGTAGTATAAAATAATTTATAACTATGGCATTGTCTACGAATGAAAAAATTGAACAATTGTTGGGTGAGTTTACCGGTCCCCCAGCTCTTCGAGCTGTTCTACAGAATATCTTAGACGAACCTATCCCAGATGCAGTCAAAAGGCGCTTACTACAGCCACTGCTTCCAAGGCCAATTCCTCCAGTGCGCAAGCGCAGAGGGGCAAAACGTAAGGCCCTTCTGGCAGAATTCGATCCACTCCTAATTAAGAAGGATAGAGGTGGACCACCACCCTTTCTAGTACACAAAGAGCTAGCCAATCAGCTTCTGAGAGACTTTCGTGCAGAAGTACCTCTTAACCACAGGCTGGAAGGAGATGCGTTGGCTTTCTTGAGTGCAATGGAACACAACATTGAGTCGCAGCTAAACGAAGAGCTCTTGAAAAATGGCGGTTTGAAATACTCTCAAGTGTTGACTGTTGATTTGGAAAAGTTGGCACCGACCGTTGATAATGTGTATGGTGGCAACGCGCCCCCCGGCATCATTACTAATACCGCCTACTTTCGAAGCACAGCAGTCCCAATTACCAATGCGGGCAAAGTCCAAGGGGCTATACGGAAGGCCAAAGCCGAAGTACTAAAACTCCTCGAGGACTACACCAATGAAGGGTCGGGGTGGAGAGTGAAGCGGGTCGTGGCGCTAGACCTCAATTTTGCAAGATATAAGCCTTTCCGAGGTAAGAGCTACTTTCCCACACCAAAGTACATACCCCCTCGTACGGTTATTAATGTCAAGAATGAAGACAACCGTTGCTTCGAGTGGGCCATTTTAAATGCCATGTATCCAGTAGAAAAGGACCCTCAACGCCCAACTAAGTATCGAGCCCACCTCCACGAACTAAACTTCGACAGTATAGAATTTCCGGTGAAGGTCACAGATATCGGTAAGTTCGAACGTCAGAACCCGATGGTGTCCATATCGGTCTTTGGATGGAATGAAGGGCTGTATCCGATTTATGTCTCAACCGAGACTAGAGTTAACAATATTGATCTTCTACTGTTGGCCAGCGACGTAAATGAAAACTTACCTTTACAGAATTATCACTATGTCTGGATCAAGGACTTGGCCCGAATGCTGTACAAAAACAGCGATCATAAAGAGCGAAAGCACCCATGTCGTCGCTGCCTACACATATTCTGTAGACAAGACTTGCTGAATGCCCATATCAAAGATTGTCAGGGCATCAGTAAGAAGCCTCAGCGGATTGAAATGCCTGTGGAGGATGAAAATATCCTCAAATTCCAGAACCATCGCAAACAGATGCAAACCCCATATATCATATACGCAGACTTTGAGGCGTTGAACATACCAATCGAAGGTGCAGTCATGAACCCCAGCAAGAGCAACACCAGACAGATAGCTGAGCAGAAACCGTGTAGCTTCTGTTATATAGTGGTTCGATACGATGGCCGCACCAAGAAGCCGGTGCTATATCGTGGAGAGAACGCCGTGCAACAATTCCTACAACGAATACAAGGCGAGCTGGACTCTATCAAACAAAGGCTGGCCACCCCAGCTAAGATGGTTATGTCAGAGGCCGATCGCCAATCATTCCGCGAAGCCATCGAATGTCACATCTGCGGAAATGCTCTCGAAGCGGATAGAGTTCGGGACCACTGTCACATTACCGGTAAGTACCGAGGTGCCGCTCATAACGCCTGCAACCTCAAACTTCGAATATATCCAGATAAGTGTAAGGTACCGGTGGTCTTCCACAATCTGCGAGGTTACGACAGCCACCTCATAATGCAAGCGATAGGTAGCTGTGAGGCCGCACAGGATGAGGAAACTGAAATTAACTGTATTCCAAACAATATGGAGAAATACATGACATTTAACATTGGTCAACTACAGTTCATCGATAGTCTCCAGTTTCTAAACAGCTCGTTGGATAAATTATCAGGAAATCTGTCGTTAGAGGATCTTAAAGTCACAACGACATATATAAACGAAAACTTTCTTCACAATGAAAGGACAAAACTAGATCTGTTGAGACGAAAGGGCGTATATTGTTACGAATACATCCATGATTACCACCGCTTCGAAGAAGACCGACTTCCACCCAAGGAAGCGTTCTACAGCAAGCTCACACGAGAGAGCATTTCTGACGAGGATTATCAACACGCACAACGAGTGTGGGACGAGTTTGACTGTAAAACTCTGGGCGACTATCACGACTTGTATCTCCGTACGGATGTACTTCTACTAGCCGATGTCTTCGAAACCTTCAGATCCACATCGATGAAACACTACAGTCTGGACCCGGCTAACTACTTCAGCCTACCAGGAATGGCCTGGGACGCTTTGTTGAAAAAGACAAAAATCGAGCTCGAACTTTTAACAGATATTGACATGCATTTGTTCGTAGAGAAAGGTCTCAGAGGCGGTATTTCGATGGTATCTAAACGCTTCGCAAAAGCCAACAACCTGCAATGCCCAGATCATGATACCACGAAGCCAGAAAACTGGATCATGTATCTCGACGCGAATAATCTTTACGGCTGGGCGATGCAACAGCCACTGCCAATTGGAGGATTTAGCTGGGAAAGTCCAACTCTCGACGAAGTGTTGGAAACTCCAGACGACGCGCCTGAAGGCTTCCTGCTCGAAGTCGATCTCGAGTACCCGGAGCACCTCCACGATGCTCATAACGACTATCCCCTAGCACCGGAGACCCTGACAGTCCAAGAGGAGTGGTTGAGTGACTATCAGAATGTGCTTATGAACGAGTTGGGAAGCAAGTTCACAAAGCATGTGAAGTTAATACCAAGCCTACGACCTAAGGAGCGGTATGTGGTCCATTACCGAAATCTCAAACTCTACCATTCGTTGGGCCTACGAGTTTCTAAAATCCATCGTGCCGTTAAATTCAGACAGGAGGCATGGATGGCTCCATACATCGAGATGAATACTAAATTGAGAGCGAAGGCAACTTCGGAATTTGAAAAGGACTTCTTCAAACTGGCTAATAATGCGATCTTTGGCAAGACCATGGAAAATCTTAGAAAAAGAATCAGAGTTGACCTGGTACCGACCTCAAAAGTTGACAAACTTCGTAAACTAATTGCTGACCCGGCCTACATATCACACAAAATCTTCAACGACCAACTCGCCGCGATTCACAGTTTGAAGAGTAAACTCAAGTTAAACAGACCTGTATATGTCGGCCAGGCGGTCCTCGACCTCAGCAAGCATCTGATGTACGACTTCTGGTACAACGATGTGAAAAACGAGTACGGAGAAAAAGCCCAGTTGCTATATACAGACACTGACAGCCTGTTATTTCAGGTGGAAACTCCGAACGCCTATACCGATATGTGGAATAAAAAACACCAATACGACCTCTCAGAGTTTCCAAGAGACAGCCCATACTACGACGTCGAGAACAAGAAAGTCGTGGGCAAGTTCAAGGATGAATGTAACGGAGTTGCCATAGCCCAATTCGTAGGATTGCGTCCGAAGATGTACTCGATCTTAAAATCGGGTGGTTCAGAGATCAGGAAAGCAAAAGGCGTTCAGAGAGCAGTTGTGAAGAAGGATCTGCACCACGAGCTATACAAGGAATGCCTGTTCGAACGAGAAGAGATGCGGCACACACAAGTCGTGATTAGAAGCCACGACCACCAGATCGGAGTGTACGAGCAGAATAAGATCAGCCTCTCTCCATTAGACACAAAAAAGTGGATTTCTCCGGACGGGATAACAACGCTGGCATACGGGCACTACAAAATCAACGACGGTTGAGTATTCTATCGGGGGGTAACTCAGTGCCCATAGGCACCAGAAGCAGCTCCTCACGTACAAATCCGCGGGCAGGACCGTCTACCAGGTGGTATAAAGCCGGCTGGCCAGCCCGCCGAACAACATCCAAAATAGCGTGGATGGTGAGCGACCAGTTAGGATCGGTAGCGCGTTTGCTTCCACCCTCAAGCTCGCCGGGAGCGTACATGTATCGGACGAGAACGTCGTGCCCGAGAATAGGCTCATCCAAGCCCCACAAACGAGTTTTCATATGTGAATGAGAGGGCTTCTGTGTCACTTTAGCAGCTTTCATCGCTTCAACCGGCTTCATGTCGAGCAAACGTGTCGGCTCATTGTTTAGTGCAGCTACAACTTCGGGCAATCGTCGAACCCATTCCACTGACCGTTCGGATGACCCCCTTGCAGCCAGGAGCAATTCCTGAGCGTATTGAGCACCGAAAAGTCGCTCGGCCAGTGTTCGGTTGAAACGTTCAACGATTCCCTGTTGACGATGATTTCCGGCCTGTCCGCGTCTTACAAGAACGTTGTGCTTCGCCAGAAACGGTGTAAAATCACCCATAAATTCGCGTCCAGGATCGACCTGAAAGAGTCGAGGCCAAGTCAATGGGCCCCTCTTATAGATCCGGCTCAAAGCGGCGGCGACTTCGGTCGCACTTTTGTTGATCAACGGTTCAGCTTCTTTGTATCGTGAGGCAACATCAACAACAGTGAGAGCGTATTTATAAGTCTTTCGGCCTACTTTATCGTGAGGTAAAAACAAGAGATCGGCTTGGTGTACGGCGTTTGGTCGATTTTCCTCAAACTTTGGATGCGGTATGGGGCGAAGAACGGGTTGATAAATTTGCCACACAGCTTGTTTCTTCAGCCAATCGCGAGCCTCCGCCTCGGAAACTTTGGCGGCTACGGCTAGATTTTCACCGCAGCCTTACCTCGCCAGTAACCTCTAGGGCTGTAATAGATAGTTGAAAGGTTCTTAGACATTTCAGTAAAACTATATATTACAAACAGGTAAACACATACACAAATGATTTTCATTTGCGTCGCCGTCCAACACCCATCCCCAGCCTCGACTTTGCTGACATAATGGCTGATACCAGCCGAGCATCTTTCTTTTCATAATCTGGAGTTTCATCGGTGAGTTCGATCTTCGACGCGGCTGCAGCGAGGATGTCATCTGCGTGGTTACGCCCCGGAGTATCTTTATGGACTGCGTAAGCCACATCGTGGTGGAGGGACGCACGGTCGAGATGATTAACACCGTGATAGCGTTGTGACAGCCGTTTATCGAGTTTTGTGAATGGTCCACAGTAAGAGTACTTTCCTGTGTTCTGAAAAGAACCTCCCGGATTATCTTCCGAAGACATACCGGATGGAAGGCTCATATGCATTTCTGGTAGAGGTAGAGCGTTGAGGGCCCTATTCAGTAGAGAACCACCAGTCTTTCGCGCATTCGAAGGCAAAATCTGGCTCTTCTTTGCACCGCAGACGGCACAGGTTCCCTTCTTGGCCGGCCGACCGTTTCGTAACTCGACGATTGTTTCATTTGAAGTCTCAGTATGTTTCTTACATCGTAGGCAATACATTGTTTTCGTTGAATACAATCATAACTCGTTGTCTCTATATGGAAATAACAAATTTCGATCTCGAAGCCGACGATGGAAAAAAACACCACCATTGGTTGTTGCCATCCAGCATACGGTGTATAATCTGTGGGCCTAGCGGATGTGGGAAAACAAACTTACTGCTTAACCTTCTGTTGAAGAAGGGGTACCTGCGTTTTGATCGGCTATACCTCTACTCGAAGTCTCTGGGACAGGAAAAATATCAGTTTCTTCGGGACTGGATAACAGAACTCGAAAAAGTTGCCGGGAAGGAAGTGGCTACCTTTCACTCTTGCTCAGATGAAATAGTTCCAGTTGAATCATTAAATAAGAATGCCAGAAGCCTTCTAGTTTTCGATGACGTCATGCTTGAAAAACAGTCGCCCATCGAAAGGTATTTCACTATGGGTCGACACGGTGGCGCGGACTGCTTCTACTTAACTCAAAATTACTTCCGCATTCCCAAGCAAGCGATCCGTGACAATGCTAATCTTATCGTCCTCTTCAACCAAGACAGTAAAAATTTGCGAGCCATTCACGATACGTTTGTAGGCGGCGACATGTCTTTCGATGAGTTCCGTACGTTCTTCAGCGAGTGTGCTGCCCAGCCATATGGATTCGCAGTCATAGATTTGACGTCCAAAGTGTACGATGGAAAATATCGCTGCGGGTTCGATCGCTTCTATAAGCCCAAGGCAAGTATTTAAAGACATGATATAGGCAACATATAGTCGACATACAAACGCGATGTGGACAAAAGTTATCGTTACGGGCAAGATATAGTCGACATACAACCACGATGTGGACAAAAGTTATCGTTACGGGCAACATATAGTCGACATATAAACGCGATGTGGACAAAAGTTTCGTCTAAACAGGAGCGAGACGCCTTGACTCAGGATTATTTAGCTCGCAGAAATCGATTGAGACAGCGTTTCGTGGATGAGAAGCTCGGTGAAGCCAACCTTCAGTACGATGCGGCAAAGCTTTTCAAACCAATTGCCACAGCCACGGCTGAATCCCAAGCGGCTACGTCTAAGGAGCTGCAGAAAGTTACCAGCGCTTTACAGGATTTGCCGGCGCAGATTTCAGAGTCTGCTAATTTTAACCCGATAGCAGCTTTATTCGGTGAAACCGCAGGAACAGCAGCTCCTCCAGCCCTTCCAGCGCTTGCAGCATCCCGAATCCCACCGGCATTGTTAGTCGATCCAAACAAATATCTCAACGTCGAGGCAATCATAAGGCACGGTTTCAAACCTCCGAGCGAGCTCGATTTAGCCGACAAGGCAGCTGCTGAAAAGATAATCCGGGAGGTAAATCACTATAACTGCCACACCCTGGGCAAAGAGAAAAAGATAGCTAAAAAGCAAAAAGACGAAGAAAAGGTAGATGCGGTGTCTGCAGATATCGAAGCCCTAAGGGAATATAAAAAGCGAATTGATACACTGGTAGAGGGTCACACCCTCACTAAAAAAGGAAAGGGTTTCACTGTCCCAGCCGTTCCTCTGAAATTACAAGGCAACGCCTTGGGTGAGCTCTCCGTTGACCCCGTCGCGTTGTCTGCCGGTAGACTGAGAGTGTTTAAAGGTGGTAACCTCGTTCTCGAATCTCCGGCCGATGAGTCGTTGTTCAATCTACTAACGAAACGATTCGTTAAGACTAAACAATATTCGCCTCAAGCAATTGAAACTTTTAAAAAGCTCGTACAGATGTCTGGTCTGCCTATTCATGGCCGGAAAAGTAAAAAGTTCCAGCTGATTCGAGGTGGCGCGGTGCAATTTTATAACGATCCAAACGCCCTGGTAGAGAGGTTGCAGCTTTTGGTGGCCTCTAGGGCCGCGGGAAACACTGGTCTCGGCAACGAAATCTCCGCCATTCTTGATGAGTTACTGCGTTCCGGTGCGATCTCCAAAGAGCTGGCACTCGAATTGAATAGAAACATGCTCATAAAATAAAGTACACAAGATGGAACGCTCGGAGAAACTGCTCGAAGAAATTCGAGAACTTTTACAGCCTAAGGAAAATTTTAGTATAGTTGTTTCCTCAGATACTACAGGGTGGACCACGGCTTTCTCACCACCGCTGTACCTGGATCCAAAAAGACGCTTTGAGCTTGCTTTGGTCAATCTTGAAACTTATAACACGATCCCGAACATAGACAGCACAAATAACAAGTTCGTCTACAGCTCCACCAATGGACAGACGTGGAAGACGATCATTTTGCCCGACGGAAGCTATGAGATCGCACAGATTAATGACGAAATCGGCCGCCAGTTAGAAAAGCAAAATCCGCCGCCGACAGGTGTTGTTCAACTCGGCTTTAATTCTCCTATTACTATAGGAGCCAACGCATCTACCCTACGCGCCTTCGTAAAGATAACGAATGCCCAATATATAGTAAATATGGCGCAATCTACTATCAGGCAAATGCTCGGTTTTAACCCTCAGAGGCTTGGTATTGGTTATAAAGAGGGAGAAAATCCAGTCGATATTCTCCGGGTGGACACAATTCTGGTAAATTGTGATATTATCTCTGGATCGTATCGAAATGGTAGCCAGCTGCCAGTAATCTACAGTTTTTTCCCGGATGTGTCGCCCGGCTACAAGGTAATCGAGTCTCCGAAAAATCTGGTGTACCTACCAGTTGCACCGGCTGGCAACGTACAGGGCATTCGTGTGTGGCTGACAGACCAGAATGGTGAACAATTAAACCTCCGCGGTGAGACAGTAACTATAAGGTTTCACATCCGCAGTGCGTAGATTTTCACACTTAAATATTCTCATGTTAGTTCTTGGGATTAAAAAGCGGCGTCGTGTCGTGGGTGGTGGACTTTTCGACTGGATACCCAAAATCGCGGGCTTCCTTGGCCGTGCGGGCTCCTTCATTTCGGCGAATAAAGGCGTAATAACAAACGTTGCCGATGTAGTTGGTAATGTGGTGAAAGCTGGGGCCACAACAGCGTCTGCCGTCAGGCAGATCGTTGATGCCGTGAAAGCGAGACGCGCTGTTGCCGGCGCAAACGCTAATGAAACTCATTCGCGAGCGGTTCCCGCACCTTTGGAGAAGGCGCTCAGCGACAAGAGCATCGAATACTTAAAACAACTGGCTGTGAGTCCACCCGTTGTTCCGATAATGGCTGACATAAACAGCCGCATTGCTGGATCCGGTTTCAAGACTATAAAGCCGAGTCGTCGTGGTAGAGGTCTGTTTCTCGCGAAATAAAATTAAAAAAATTTCAGACTAATTCATAAAACGCAAAAAAGCTTTACCCACCACACATGAAATTCATTTACAGCATGATTAATAATTGAAGCTTGAACTTTTTTACTTATAATAATGGCGGCATTTGACGTGCCGAGTGAAATGTTGGACATCGCTTCGGCGGTGCCCGATGACAATAGCATCGAATCGTTTGAATACCGCGAGTATGAATCACAAAATCCTGCGGCTATTAATAACGGCCAGGCCATACAGATCGACATCCAGAACCAAGACATTTTCACGCAACCTTCTAAGAGCTACCTTCTTGTGGAGGGCAGGCTTACAACAACAGGCGCCGCTTACATCGCAGACACGTTGGTGTCATTCATCAACAACGCCGTCCCGTACATGTTTTCTCAGATTCGATACCTGGCTAACAACACCGAGATAGAGAATGTCATGTCACCTGGGCAAGCCACGACGATGAAAGGCATGCTGGTTTACGGCGATGATTTTTCCAAAGGCGAAGGTTTAAACATGTGTTGGCAGAAGGACACGAGTGCGGCGGCGGCGACCGCGAATATCGGCTTCGAGGCCCGTCGACTGATGATCATTGGAAAACCCGTCCCTATTGGAACGTTTTCATTCATCGTTCCCTTAAGACATCTATTCGGCTTTTGCGATGATTATCACAAGGTCGTATACGGGATTAAACACTCCTTACTGCTGAGCCGGCAGGGGGATGCAGACGCAATCTTCAAGGAAGCCGCTGTGGTCAATGGCCAGATCACGCTGACTAAACTCTCCTGGTTCATGCCGCATATAATACCCGCTTTGGAGTATAAAAGCATGCTTATGAAGCAGATTGAAGCCAAGGTTAAGGTACCTGTGGCATTCCGCGCCATGCAATGCGACAACATTGCGGTGCCACGAGCGACGACTTTTTCCTGGCGTTTGAGCGTTAAGTCGGGCACGGAAAAGCCACGCTGGATTCTTGTTGTTTTTCAGACTGGAAAGAATGCACATCAAGGCCAGAATCCGGCACTGTTTGACCATGCACAGGTTCGCAACATATTCGCTATGCTCAACACCGATCGCTACCCCGTGGTTGACATGAATCTCGACTTCACCAAGAGGACAACCTCTCGCGCTTACAAGGCCCTACGTGACTTCAAGGAAGAATATTGCGGCATAGACGCGCGTGAATCGTCATGCCAACTGACACCAATCGAATTTGTAGATTTGTTTCCGATCTTCGTTCTGGACGTGCGGAGGCAATCTGAACGACTTAAAACCTCTGTACAGGACATACAAATCAAGGTGGACTTTAACGAAGGGGTACCAAATAATACGACAGCATATGCCGTCCTGATCAGCGACCGACTCCTGAATTTTGAATCGGATGGCAGCAAATTCAACGTCGTCTACTAGAAATCGGTTTTTCACATTTAGATACAAGGCCCTCTTTTAGATATATTTTTTCCAAAAATGAAAACTGAATACGTTGCGTTCGGCCTTTCACTGACCGAAGGGCAAAAGCAAACATTGGCTAAAGCTGCGCGCGCCGGCACTGGCGCCACGATCCGGCTCACTCATGGCCAGCTTCGCGGAAACGATAAGCCCGCGCTCACAAAAGTTCAAGCCGCCCGAATAGCGAAGAAGATTTCGGAAGGCGTTGGCATGGAGCTCAGATTCACCAAAACGCAATTGAAAAAGATGACAAAATCGGGCGGATTTCTTCCACTACTGGCTCTCCTCCCGCTGATTTTTGGCGGGTTATCCGCGGCGGGTGGCGTTGCTGGAGTAGTAAAGGCTGTGCAGAGCAAACAGGCCAACGACGCTGCACTGGCGGAGGCGGAGCGTCACAATCGCGAACTGGAGGCCCAGGTCCGCGGATCCGGTTTATATCTCGGGCGCGAGACTCGTGGTGGTTGTTGTCCAATGTGCAAAGGATCCGGTCTCTACATCGGGCAAAAAAACTAAAACCTCTTAGCAACTTCGACATAGAGAAAGTCGCCCGAGCGCTGCCGCATTTCCGCGGTGTTTTCATGCGAGATGGTCTGCCCGCCGTGGCTCGTGAGAAGGAGTGTGGAGTTGTTAATTTAGATTCCGGTTCCGGCGACGGTACTCACTGGGTCGCTTATTGGATAGATGGACCTACAGCCGTCTATTTTGACAGTTATGGGCTGGATCCGCCTCTCGAAATTTCTCGATATTTAAACCGTTCCATAAGAACACAGACATTTCAGCTACAGGGGCCCGATGATGTGGTATGTGGTCATCTCTGCCTAGCCGTGCTAAGAGAGCTCACTGCTGGAAAGAATTTTGAAGATATCGTGCTTGACTTATGTTAGACTTCCGCCACCCTTTTTTGTATAAAAAATGCCGGTTGATAAATTTGGAAGAGACGGTGGAGGTGGGGTGGGAGGGGGCAGATAAGCGCCGCTGGGCTCGTCCACAAGGCTGGTGATACAATGTTGGGAATTCTATCGGCTGGAGGTTTTCGGCTGACAAACGTGGGAACGCCCACGATGGAAACGGACGCCGCGACAAAGGCTTATGCGGACATCGTAGATCAGGACAACTTACAAATCACCGGTGGAACGATGTCTGGTGTTATAAAAATGGGCGGTCATAAATTGACTGGTTTGCCCACGGACACTCCGGGATCTGACAGCGAAGACGAGGGTTGGGATGAATTGTTGGGGGAGTCCGACGCTGCGAGTTGGAAACAAATAACGGAGTACACGAAAGAGCGGGCGCAACAAGCTGAGTTGTATGCAGACGGCTTAAGCTCCGAGGTAACTGGTCTCGTTAAACGTTACGCAGACGATAAGGACACTGTGCTGGACACTGCCGTCAGGCTGTACGCGGACCAGAAGGCAGCCGCAGCCGAAAGGCATGCAGACCAGAAGCTAATCGATGCCAAGCAGTACACGGACGAGAAGAACGAGGTGCTGAGAGATTCCGTTAGGCAGTATGCAGACGAAAAGGACGTTATTGTAAAAAGTTACGTCAACGAGCAAGATGTAATCGTCAAGAACGCGTGTGTGCTAAAATCTGGCAGTGTAATGACTGGAAGTTTAGTCATGGGTGGCCACCGAGTAACTGGACTTCCAACAGAGATTCCAGGATCTGATAGCGACGCAGCGAGTTGGAAACAAGTGTCAACAGCGGTCGCCGGCGCTCTATTGAGCCTCGATAGAGTTCCCACGGAGTCGTTGCACGTGGTTAACAAACAATATGTTGATGTTCAACATATTGCTGCTAGACAGTACGCGGTCGATCAGGACACCGCGATTAATTCGGCCGTGAGGTTGTATACAGATCAAAAGACCGCCGCCGCAAGGGGGTACGCGGACCAGAAAGCCGAAGCTGCAAAAACTTACGCCGAAGAACAAGACGCTATGGTCAGGAGCGCTTGCGTGCTTAAAGTTGGCGACGCAATGACTGGAAATTTAGCTATGGGCGGTAAGAGGGTGACTGGGCTTTACACGGGGGCCTCAACAACTAATACCGACGCGGCGAGTATCGGGCAGGTGACGAGAATCGTAACCGGCAAAATGACAAAATTAAATAAAATACCGACGGAGCCTTTGAACGTGGCCAATAAACAATATGTCGACAATCAGGCTGTTGTGGTTAAAAGGTATACAGATAGTAAAGAGGCCGCTGTAAGACAGTACGTGAACAGCATCAAATTTTTAAACTACAACGGTCACATTCCGCCGCTGTTCACAGACCTTTCCAAAACTGGTTTTAAGGCCACAGCCAGGACATATCTCGACACTAACCCATCATATATGGCATTCAACTCGGGTGCCGAAGGTGAGTGGAGGGCCACGCCCGCTGCAGCTAAAATTGTTGGGACTTGGTTACAGATTGAATGCCCGGTCCCTGTGCGGATATGGAAAGTCAGCCTGGCAGGGGGAATTAATTTTCCTGATATTATCCCGCGTATATCGTCCTGGAAGATAAGTGGGGCAGTTCCGAATGGTAATGATGCGTTTACATATACAGACCTACTCACCTCCAACACCGTTTTGACTAACTTTGCGCAGGAGTTTGCCATCGACTCTGACACCGCATACAAAAACTACAGGCTGACGGTCCTTGGTACACAACCAAATCTAACAACTCTTGGCATATCTCACTTCCAGATTTACACATATTTTAAAGTCGGGGAAACATAAGATTTAATAATGGCAGACTCACACTACAAGATTCGGGGTTATCTCCGGCAAAATGGAGAAACAAATATGCATAAATACAACCTCGATGATTTGGTTGGACTAACCAACTGGGGATATACTATCCCTAAGCCCACTGCAGATATGTTAGCCGCGGTTCCCCAAATCCACATCGATTTCGTATCGGACGATTACCACAGCCGCGATATTTACACAGCGACCAAAACTGTGACTCGAAGTTCGTGGCAAACACTTCCATTGACCGCGGCACGCTATCCCTGTATTACGTTGCAAACTAACAATGAGACGGTCTCTTTAGACCGCGGATTCTGGAGGCTTACAATGTTTGGTGTTAGTACCGGTGATGCGTCAGTTCGCATTATTACAGCCGCGGGTAGCATCGATCGTACAGTTGACATTCAAAGTGGACAATTTGATGCATCCAGGGCAATATTCATTCCAGGACAAACGAGTTTTAGAATTGAAGGAAAAAAGAGAGGTGTTGAAAGTACTTCAACTATTGAGTTAAACGTAACGTTACTGATAGAGCAACTATAAAAAAGTATGTCTTTGTACCCAACGCTTATGGAGTCAACAATTTCGTCAGACACGACGTCGCAAACATTTCGCTTGCAGAAGATCGGCGAAATAGAAGCATTCCTGAGGTCTGAGGCGATAAGTCGGGGACAACTATGCAAAAAGTATAAGAGGGTTGTAGATGTGGCTAATGGGGCCTCGGCCGGCCTTGCTCTGGTTAGTCTTGGAACTGGGGTGGGTGGGGCAGCTATGTTAGCCACTGGTATTGGTTTTATTCCTGGTATTGTTCTGGAGAGTTTAGCCATAGCGACGAGTTTTCTGGATATCATTGGAAATGTTGTCAGTAGAAGTTTTGTTGCTAAAGCTTCAAAACACGACGAAATTTGTATTTTGGCGGAGAGTAAGCTAAACACTGTTCATGACCACATTTCTAAGGCGTTAGAGGACACGGCTATTAGCGATGAAGAATATAAACTTATTCTGGGAGAGGAGGAGAAATATAGAACGATGAAACGTGATATACAAAGCAAGAATGGAAAAAAAGAGTTGCCGAGTCAAAGCAAAGACCAGATGGTGGCAGAACTAATAAAGAAACTGACCAGCACTGGGACTTGCCCGCGAACCTCAAAATAAAAGTTTTCATCGTAGGTGGTTGGAGTAGTGAGTCTGTAATTCCTAGCGCACCACCGCCGTACGATTAGCGGGCTATAATTTTTACTATTACACTCCAAGGGGTGTGGCCGGCCTCGTGGGAGGGTCTCGGCCGGCAGCAAACGACACTTTTGCGGTTTGATGTGTTAAGACCAACAATCGTGATCCTATTTTTTGTCCCTGGGGTGGGGTGCTATATAAATTTCGATCGACCAATTGATTGCCTGTTTTTAAAAACCTGACATGGTGCCAGAGGAAATACGCAGAGCTTCTGAGTAGACCGGTGTATAGAACTCCATTGGCTGATTGAATGTGTGTAAAAAAATACCTTAGCGTGACAGTTGTGACGATATTATCAGTCACATTGTAAAACTTGTCACACTTAAGAACTTACAAACCACGATAGCCAAAGGCACTGTTTAAATCCGTTCTGCTATAAGCGTCCGTGTGTCCGTGGGTCCCACGAACTGTCTATAATTGGCCCTGGTGCCGCAGAAACTGTGATTTCAGAAAAGTGCGAAAAAGGCACTTTTCATGTTTTGTAAGAGTGAAAAAAAACCACACATCGTAAATTCGCGTTTTCTGCACGAATTAGACCAAATAATGATTTTTTTGTTTTGTGAAAAAAAGGCTTTTTAAATTATTTTTTCTGTTTTTATGGTAAAATGACATTTCAGGTATCCTATCCGTGTTAAAATTAAATGGAAAGCCGTTATTGCACTCCTAGCTTAGTGTGACAGTTGTGACAATATTGTCTGTCACACTCTGAAAGTTGTCACACTTGTACAAAAGTACACAAATTGCGTGGCAGGCCTTAGCGCTATAAGCTTTCGTGGGACCCATGGACTGTCTGGAGGCCCTCCAGAGGTTGATCTGTTATAATTGGCCCTGGTGCCGCGAATTTCCTTTTTTTTCTACACAATTCGGCCGAAAGCGTGACAGAAACTGCGATTTCAGAAAAGTGCGAAAAAAGGCACTTTTCATGTTTTGTGAGAGTGAGAAAAAAGTATACATCGTAAATTTACGTTTTCTGCACGAATTAGACCAAATGATTTCTTTTGTTTTGTCCCAAAAAGTTTTTTTTAAATTTTTATTTTTATAGTAAAAATGGTACTGTTGTGGTAGTAGATCTTATTTTACTATCTATCATACCATATCATAACAGTCAGAATTACAACCGTCTTTTTAGTGTGACATTTAGTGTGACACTTGTGACCATATTATCAGTCACAACTATGAAAATGGTCACACTCGAGGACTTCTAAGCTATAAGCGTTCGTGGGCCCTCAGGAGGCCCTGGAAGTCGGTCGGCTATAAGGGCCCATTGGTCTTGGGGCCCTCTGGAGGCCCTGCGCTAAGGGCCCGCATATTTTGTTCTAAAATACACAGGAGAAAGTCGATATGCTATATGGGTTCGTAGGCCTCTGGAGACCCTTTGAAGGTCGATCTGCTGTAAGAGCCCATTGGTCTCGGGGCCCTCTGGGGTCCCTGCGCTCAAAGCCCCATTATACATCTACTAGTGATAACAATAACGTCATATTATAGGCCTATAGCCGTCGTCAAGACAACCGTCAAGACAACCGTCACCAAGGCGGCAGTATAGTGACGTCACAATAGTGTTTGTTTACGGGACAGACAGACGTACAACGGTTATTATGTAAGTTGATAACACATCACTCATAACGCTTTCCCACGAAATTTTCATAAATTCTATAAAAAAATATTACCGTAATATCATCACGATCAACAGAAATAGAGGAAGAGGAAGGTCAAGAAGTTCAATCGCATTAGGCATGTCAGTGGTTGGCCTTAAATACATTCCAGCATAAAGGTCAACCATTGTGGAGCTACTATGTTGCAATGGCGAAGTACGGAACGGAAGAACAACCAGAACACTACATAGGTACTTAAGATACAATGAAGCACAGGAGATGAACAACCTTCTGAACAGGGCTGTAGTGGTAAAATTAGAGGTGAGTATACGCTACCGGTTAGTTTTCCGAAAAAAATTAGAGGTGGTATACGCTACAGTATTTTGCAAGTATACACCACAGTATTTTAATATAAATAAACTGAAATACTTTGTGAGGTGAGTATACGGTCTCTAGAGGTGAGTATACGCTGTATACCCGCGTATACCCTCGACTACAGCCCTGCTTCTGAAAGTGGTAGAACATAAAATCTAATCCTGATGTTGGATAATATCTTGTCCCCTCGAAAGCAAGAGCAACAGGTGGAGTTCTAAGGCAGCATGCAGAGAGTTTTTCTAGGATTTCAGATAAAAGGATTGGAATTCATAAACCAAACTACAAGGAATAATTTTTTACACTGTTCTTTTAAACACGCGTGATAGGAGAAAAGTGGCGAGCGGCGCAAAACGCGCTCAAGTTGTCTACGTCAACGTCGAGCGTCCGCAATCTCAGAATTAAACCAAAGCTTTGGATCGCGAACGACAACTTTTTAGCTTTAAGAAGAAAATGCTGATCCATAGAGATGGTTAGAGTCAAAAGAATGAAATGAGGAACATAATTACGCCACATTTGAAAGCCTTGGCTGTGTCAGGGCCGTACACTCATGACAGTGTGTTTAGGACTTTAGGTGGAGATGTATAAGCGCGTCAGAATTAGAAGATGTAGGCTATAAGAGGCGTCGACATTAGATTTCGTCGTACACCATAAATTTGTCCGACGCATTCGATAAGCAGATGACAAATCGCTGATAGAACACGGAATGGTCCCCAATGGCGTTGTCATCATCATTATCACTATGAACGCTTTATGTAATAATAAATAATAATCATCTTCGTTTAATATTTTCAAACTGACAATTACGCAGTTTGATTACAATTCAGTATGAACAGATGATCACAAGTTATTACAGGAGTCGAATTTAACTGTATACGGCAGCCATACATGGCGCCCATCACGTCCTACATCTCATTTTCACAAACGCGCCATCTCGCGATTTGATAGGCTGAATGGACCTTGAGAGGGTAACGGGAGGCGATCCTGCTACCTACTGCACTTCACGCCAGTGATGTTACCACTACTCTATGGACCCCCCACCCCAAGATCTTTAAAGGCGCTACATTAAGTGGGCCTGCTAGCCAACCAATTGATGCCACATATTACACTTGTAGAAAACGATCTACATGTAGCCTAGCGTCACATGTTCTTTTAATGATTGCCATCCGGAGTTTCTGTTCCTCCCACTGATAGACTTTGTTGTGAGTGCAAACAGATGCGTCTCTTTTTGGCTTCGAGTATCTTCCTTGTTCAGAAATGTGACGCCAGGGGTCAAAACCCGTCACATGTCGGTTTCCGACCTTTTTATTTAGTCATATTCTACAATTAATCTGCTTCAAAATACTTTTTACAGAATGAAAATATCTTTTTGCTAACTGAAGTTATGCTCGTTTGATTCTTTCATTATTATATAGTGAGAAAATCAAATTAAAAATTTCGGAATATTCGTGTCATCAAAGTCCAGGGGCGGCGCCACACCAGGGCGCGCCAGGGCAAATGCCCTGGTAAAAAGCCTTTGCCCTGGTCGCTGCTCTGCCAGAATTTTTGCCCTGTCCAGAATTTGTTCTGGCATATTTTGTTATATCCTGATATATAACTTCATTTAATTCACTAAAATGTTAAAATTTGCTTTACAAATGTCAAAAAGCATACAGATTCGAGGGGGCTTTGCCCATATGATCTCCTGAATATATACAAATATAATAGTGCTTGGACGATTTATGGCAAGCGCGGTAGCGCGATCTTATACGGTCGCCATTTAAGCTCCCGCTACGGCGCTTTCCATAACTCGCCCTCTGCGCTGGTTACTTGCATGACCGCCCTGGCTGTGCCCTGGTAACAAAAAATGTCTGGCGCCGCCACTGTCAAAGTCCTCAGCAACCATTACTTGATTGCAGTACAATTTTACTGGGCAATAAAGGGCTATATCCTATATCGAATAAAACAAACGGCATTAAAGTCGGATTACTACATTGCAAATTATGGCAAATTCATAGGCAACTGGTGAATTGAAGAATGTTCAATATTTTTGACTCCTTTCGCCTATTTCGGCTTCTAGCTCAATATCTAGGAAGCGACGAGCGATGGGTTTTGAGCCCTGGCGTCACAAAATTAATATTCTCGCTCGCCGTGATTGGAATTTCCACTTGGATGGGACTTCTCCAGAGCTGCCTTTTCTGATTATGGACACGTCATACAACTTTTAGTCCGCAAAGGTTCATCAGTCACTCTGGTTCAGAGTAAAGCAGGGAGGCGACCTGACCGACGTCTCTTATGAGCGTAGACTCGGTTCCGACCTGGGCTGGTGAACCAAAGTCCTCCGTGCCCACCTTCACGTGGTGCGGACTGTTGGTACCCTTCCTAAGGAAGGGGAACTGTTGGTACCCTTCCAAAGGAAGGGGAACGAACGGGCACGGCAGGCAAAACCAGGGGAAGGCAATGGCAAACCACCCCTGTGAACATGCCAAGAAAATCGTCATGAGACACACCAAACCACGCCGAAGGTCGCTGATGGTGGGACTCCCAGGCCGGAGCGCGACTCAAGGGCTACTGGGGAAGTAGCAAGACGGCAAAGGAGACTGTGTGTCATGGCGATCGCTAGGGCTCCTAGAGCCGACAGCACAAGACACATACAACTTTTAAAAGGGCTTGAAAAATGTGCTATATAAATTCACTGAATGAACGACTATATTTAGGGCAAACGAGGTTACGAAAAAGGAAATCGCTATATCTTCGTACTATAGCTGTCTCTACGAGTCTATCATAAGGTACTGCAGTTCTTGTTTGATAGGTGGGGACACTTTAGAACTGACCTGGTCAAAAGAGTTTTGAACTGATCTGGTCAAAAGAGAGGTCAAAATTTGACCTTTTTTGGTGTTTCTTCAAAATTTTACTTCTTTTAGTTGTAATTTTCAACATAACATTTAAGAATTTTAGAAGCAAAAACGAAACACAATTAGAATATTAATAAAAGAAACAAACAGATCCAACTTAGCCATTTAATATTGCCGTGCTGTCCAACAATACCTGCACCTGATCAAAACATTACTTCCGGGTAATCTAGGCTAGTATATACAATTTTTAAGTCTAGAGAGTTGTGCGAGAGAAATACATTACAGTCGTCAGCAAATAATATGAATTTAATGATAGAGGAGGTCATCGATAGATCATTAACGTAAACTAAGACAAGTAATGGGCCAAGTATGGACCCCTAGACAATCCCACGGGTGATATCCAAAGCTTGAGAGTTAAGCCCTTTATCATGAACCTGTTGTATCCTCATACTGAGATTATCCGTAAAACAGAACCTGCCAACCGCTTCAAGTCCATAGTGTTCAACTCTGTTTATTAATATGCCATGACTGACCATATCAAAGGCATTGGAGAGGTCGAAAAAGAGAAGGGATAATTTACCAAGGTCCATGGCCTCTACAATGTTAGATTGCATTTTTTCAAGTAAAGCCAGATAGGTGGAGAGGCCCCGTTGAAAAACATATTGGGTAGGACACAATACACTAGATTTTAAAAGAAAGTCAATAAGTCTCCTGGACATCAATTCTTTAATTATTCTCGATAAATAACGGAATTTTCTATATCAGCAGACTCATATCTTTAGTCCTCTTCTGCCGAGATCTCCAAGTCTTAATTTTCTGCATCACCAGACTCCTCCTTTTCGTCATCTTCTTCCGCTTCCTCCAAATCTTCATGTTCTGCATCCTCACACTCCTCTTTTTCGTCCTCTTCTTCCGCATCCTCCAAATCTTCATTTTCTGCATCATTAGACTCTTCTTTTTCGTTCTCTTCTTCCGCTTCCTCCAAATCTTCATTTTCTGCATCATCAGACCCTTCCTGCTCGTCCTCTTCTTCCTCTTCCTCCAAATCTTCATTTTCTGCATCATCAGAATCTCCCTGCTCGTCCTCTTCTTCCGCTTCCTCCAAATCTTCATTTTCTGCATCATCAGACCCTTCCTGCTCGTCCTCTTCTTCCTCTTCCTCCAAATCTTCATTTTCTGCATCATCAGACTCTTCCTGCTCGTCCTCTTCTTCCGCTTCCTCCAAATCTTCATTTTCTGCATCATCAGACCCTTCCTGCTCGTCCTCATCTTCCTCTTCCTCCAAATCTTCATTTTCTGCATCATCAGACTCTTCCTGCTCGTCCTCTTCTTCCGCTTCCTCCAAATCTTCATTTTCTGCATCATCAGACTCTTCCTGCTCGTCCTCTTCTTCCTCTTCCTCCAAATCTTCCATTTCTGCATCATCAGACTCTTCCTGCTCGTCCTCTTCTTCCTCTTCCTCCAAATCTTCATTTTCTGCATCATCAGACTCTTCACTTTCGTCCTCATCTTCCGCTTCCTCCAAATCTTCATTTTCTGCATCATCACATTCTTCACTTTCGTCGTCTTCTTCCGCTTCCTCCAAATCGTCATTTTCTGCATCATCAGACTCTTCGCTTTCGTCGCCTTCTTCCGCTTCCGCCAAATCTTCATTTTCTGAATCGTCAGACTCCTCTTTTTCGTTCTCTTCTTCCGCTTCCTCCGAATCTTCATTTTCTGTATCATCAGACTCTTCTCTTTCGTCGTCTTCTTCCGCTTCCTCCAAGCCTTCATTTTCTGCATCGGTAGACCTTTTCTTTTCGTCCTCTTCTGGCGCTGCTTCCAGATGTCCACTTTCTAAAAAGGACAACTCGTCTTTTTCGTCCGCTTCTTCCGCTACCTCCAAAGCTTCATTTTTTACATCGGTAGGCTTCTCTTCTTCGTCCTCTTCAGCTACCTGCGAGCTGTCATTTTCTATTTCGGCAGACTCCTTTTTTTCGTCCTCTTCTTCTGCTGCCTCCAGACCTTTATTTTCTATATCGGCAGATACCTCTTTTTCGTCCTCTTCAGCTATCTCCAAGCTTTCATTTTCTACTTCGGCAGACTCCTCATTTTCGTCGTCTTCTTTTCCTTCATCCAAGTCTTCATTTTCCAGTTCGGCAGTTTCGTCCTCTTCCTTGGCTAACTCCAAATCTTCATTCTCTCCATCGGCAGACTGCTCTTCTTCGTCTTCATTTACTTCCTCCACAACCGGTTCTTCTTCACCCTCAATCTGTGCAGTTGCGTCAACCACCATCTCACCTTCTTCCTCTTTGTTCTGCTCAACGTCCGCCTCTTCTTCGTTTTCATCCACCTCCTCTTCTTTCTCTTCATTTTCCTGTTGCTCCTTCACCTCTTTATCTTCTTCCTCTTCACCTCCTTGCTCCTCCTCTTCCCCCTCGCCCTCGGCAGCTACATTGACGACCATCTCATCTTCGTTTGCCTCCTCATCCTCGTCGTCCTCCTCTTGTTTCTCTTCCTCTGTGCTTTGCTGATTTGAGAGTGTTACCGAGTGCTTATGTGCCTTTCTAGTACTCTCTAAACTCAAGTTATCAACAGGCTTTACCATCTTAGACTTGTCTGATGCTGAGATTAAGGGGTTCTGTCCCTTTTTAGCACTCACTAAACTCCAGTTATCAGCAGATTTTACCATCATAGAATTCTCTGAAGCTGAAGTCGAGGGTTTCTGACCCTTTTTAGCAGTCTCTGAACTCAAGTTATCAACAGACTTTACCACCTTAGAGTTTTCTGATGCTGATATTGAAGGTTTCTGTCTCTTTACGGCACTCTTTAAACTCAAGTTACCAACAGATATTACCACCTTATATTTGTCTGATGCCGAGATTGATAGTTTCTGTCCAGTTTTGGTCCTCTCTAAATTCAAGTTATGAACGGATTTTATCTTCTCAGACTTGCCTGATGCTGGGATTGAGGGTTTCTTTCTCTTTGTAGAACTCTCTACACTCAAGTTATCAACAGATTTTACTACCTTCGGCTTGTCTGATGCTGATCTTGAGGGTTTCTTTCTCTTTGTAGAACTCTCTACACTCAAGTTATCAACAGATTTTACTACCTTCGGCTTGTCTGATGCTGATCTTGAGGGTTTCTTTCTCTTTGTAGTACTCTCTAGACTCAAGTTATCAACAGATTTTACTACCTTCGGCTTGTCTGATGCTGATCTTGAGGGTTTCTTTCTCTTTGTAGTACTCTCTAGACTCAAGTTATCAACAGATTTTACTACCTTCGGCTTGTCTGATGCTGATCTTGAGGGTTTCTTTCTCTTTGTAGTACTCTCTGGACTCAAGTTATCAACAGATTTTACTACCTTCGGCTTGTCTGATGCTGATCTTGAGGGTTTCTTTCTCTTTGTAGTACTCTCTAGACTCAAGTTATCAACAGATTTTACTACCTTCGGCTTGTCTGATGCTGAGATTGAGGGTTTCTTTCTCTTTGTAGAACTCTCTAGACTCAAGTGATCAACAGATTCTACTACCTTCGGCTTGTCTGATGCTGAGATTGAGGGTTTCTTTCTCTTTGTAGTACTCTCTAGACTCAAGTTATCGGCAGATTTTGCCATCTTAGACCGCCCTGTTGCTGAGATTGAGGGTTCCCTCCTCTTTGTAGAACTCTCTAGACTCAAGTTATCAACATATTTTACTACCTTCGGCTTGTCTGATGCTGATCTTGAGGGTTTCTTTCTCTTTGCGGTATTCTCTAGACTCAAGTTATCAACAGATTTTACTACCTTCGGCTTCTCTGATGCTGATCTTGAGGGTTTCTTTCTCTTTGTAGAACTCTCTAGACTCAAGTTATCAACAGATTTTACTACCTTCGGCTTGTCTGATGCTGATCTTGAGGGTCTCTTTCTCTTTGTAGTACTCTCTAGACTCAAGTTATCAACAGATTTTACTACCTTCGGCTTGTCTGATGCTGATCTTGAGGGTTTCTTCCTCTTTGTAGTACTCTCTAGACTCAAGTTATCAAAAGATTTTACTACCTTCGGCTTGTCTGATGCTGAGATTGAGGGTTTCTCTCCCTTTTCAGCACTCTCTAAACTCAAGTTATCGGCAGATTTTACCATCTTAGACCTCCCTGTTGCTGAGTTTGGGGGTTTCCTCCTCTTTGTAGTACTCTCTAGACACAAGTTATCAACAGATTTTACTACCTTCGGCTTGTCTAATGCTGATCTTGAGGGTTTCTTTCTCTTTGCGGTATTCTCTAGACTCAAGTTATCAACAGATTTTACTACCTTCGGCTTCTCTGATGCTGATCTTGAGGGTCTCTTTCTCTTTGTAGTCCTCTCTAGACTCAAGTTATCAACAGATTTTACTACCTTCGGCTTGTCTGATGCTGATCTTGAGGGTTTCTTTCTCTTTGTGGTACTCTCTAGACTCAAGTTATCAACAGATTCTACTACCTTCGGCTTGTCTGATGCTGAGATTGAGGGTTTATCTCCCTTTTCAGCACTCTCTAAACTCAAGTTATCGACAGATTTTGCCATCTTAGCCTTGTCTGATGCTGATCTTGCGGAAGTCCTTCTCTTTTTGTTACTCTCTAAACTCAAGTTATCAAGAGATTTTGCCATCTTAGCCTTGTCTGATGTTGAGCTTGAGGGTTTCTGTTCCATTTTAGCACTCTTTAAACTCAAGTTATCAAGAGATTTTGCCATCTTAGCCTTGTCTGATGTTGAGCTTGAGGGTTTCTGCTTCTTTTTAGCACTGTCTACACTCAATTTAGCAACAGATTTTACCATCTTAGACTTGTCTGATGCTGAGCTTGAGGGTTTCTGCTTCTTTTTAGCACTGTCTACACTCAATTTATCAACAGATTTTACCATTTTAGACTTGTCTGATGATGACCTTGAGGTTTTCTGCTTCTTTTTAGCACTGTCTACACCCAATTTATCAACAGATTTTACCATCTTAGACTTGTCTGATGCTGAGCTTGAGGGTTTCTGCTTCTTTTTAGCACTGTCTACACTCAATTTATCAACAGATTTTACCATTTTAGACTTGTCTGATGCTGAGCTTGAGGGTTTCTGCTTCTTTTTAGCACTGTCTGCACCCAATTTATCAACAGATTTTGCCATCTTAGACTTGTCTGATGCTGAGCTTGAGGGTTGCTGTTCCATTTTAGCACTCTCTAAACTCAAGTTATCATTATCAGTCTTCAGTTTTCCTACAGTTTTCTGTGCATTTTGCATCTGAAAGTGAAAGACAAATTTTATATTGTTCTCATAAGAGTCATTCTCTGCTCCAAACCTAAAAATATGTATTGGCAGTTAGCAAACTGCACAGGTAGCTTCATTTAAATTTCTTGGGGTTTTGTCAATGGTCTTCAGAAATGTAAAAAAAAACGTCTCGTTCACTTTGTATTAATAGGCCTCTTTTGAGACCATCACAGCATATCTTTTGTTCAACAAACGCGAAAGACAGAAGCTGAGACCTATAGTTCAAAGAAAAACCGTAGAAACACAGAACTATGCGTTCAGTTAGCTTAGAGATGAATGACAGATTAGAAACAGGTCGATAGTTGGAAAGGATTTCTTTGTCCAATGATGATTTCTTGAGGAGTGGAGTGACTAAAGAGTGTTTGAAAAGGAGGGGAAAATTGCCAGTAGATAAGGAGAGGTTGATTATTTTGGTGATGATGGGAACAAGGATAGATGCACAGTCTTTCAGTAAGGAGGTAGGTATAGGATCGAGTTCGCACTGCTTGTTTGGAAGAGATTGTAACATATGGGAGACTTCAGCCTCTGATGCTGTTTGGAAGGCAGAAATTGATGATCGAGGAGGGGAAGTCGGAGAGTCATGAGTAGAGGAAGGAGCGTCTGAAGGTGATTCGATGGTTAGCGTTAGATAAGATAAGGATCCTAGTCAATATCACAATTAGTCCTATATTTTGAGAGAATTCTATGCAAACCTGCTATGCATACCTTTTAATGCACGACCGAATACTTGGAATAATAAATACGACGTGTAGGATGGCTACCAGCGTCGTCTGACGGAATTGTCCAAACAAAACGGTTAAATATAAAGTAATGAATGTAAGAGAATGAACATCGAGAACAAAACGAACAGCTGGAAAGCGAAAGCTATTTCTAATTCACTTTTTCCTACTTTGGTCGTAAATTAGGTGCTGACTCGAATCATAAAACAGCCTCCGAGTGTTATCTCTTATCAAATCCTAGTCATTATCATAAACATTAAAATTATAGCCGTCACGAATCTCAAATCAGGCAGAATATTCACCAGCTAACCATGATTACGACATCCGTTATAGTTACATACTTGTGTAAAAATGTAGGCCCAATAGTGCATAATCTATATATATATATAGTCTGTGCATACACACAAATATACATGTAGGCCCTATGCATGCATAACGTAGGGCCTATGCAAATTTTTTATGTATATGTGCATGTATGTGTTGTTAGATGTATGCATGTATGTGTCGCGCGCCATCTAGCAGCGGAGTTTGGCAACTCACACTTCTACCCCCGTTAGACTAGCTTCGCGCTGTTGCAGAGTTCCTGACTGGGTGACCGAGTTACTCGTCGCGTGAGGTCTCAAGTTCAAATCCATAGGAGTCCGTAGACTCCTTCCAAAATAAGACCTGCCTTCGATCGTGACCTCTCACTTCGCCGTAAGGCAGGGATGGCGAACCTATGGCACGCGTGCCCAACCTGGCACGCCAACAGATTTTGCTTGGCACGCCACCTGAACTCTGAACTTTTGTTTTTTCATACTTTTTTATATTTCTTTATTTCTTACATTCAGCAATTTCTTTTCTGTTTCATTATCACGTAAAATTCTAGTAACTGCTAGGCTTTACTTTTTTAATGCATTCAATAGATAACGCTACGGTAGACCATGAATTTTGACTCTTGCATTGTGTCAGTCTGCTATACAGGCCTACTGTAATCTCAAACGTGATCATTTGAAAGAACAGTACTGGATATTTCGGCAGAAAATTAAGTTCTTCGAACATGGAAATCGCTTCCAGACAAATACAACACACTTAAAACAGTCACATTTGGAATTTTATCGATTTTTCCATCAAGTTACTCATGCGAATCTTTGTTTTCAACCATGAATTTCATTAAGTGTGATATTAGAAACAGATTAACCGATCATGCAAGTGCTGCATGCGTGGCATTGAAAACAACAAATACAAACCAGACGTAAAACAGCTGGTGTCTACTGTAACACTGACAATGCAATATGTCCCATATAAAATTATGCATAATTATAGCCTAAATCGCATTGTTAAGTAGCCACGTCTAAAACGATGCAATGATTTTTCAATATTAGCTTTCATTTTTGGGGGATTCTTCATTCCGTGTTCACTGGTTCAATAAAATGTCTGGCACGTGAAATTTGTTCACTCTCTTCAGGAACCATTTTCTGGCACGCGAGCTAAAAAAGGTTCGCCATGCCTGCCGTAAGGTGTCGCTAGCTTCTATTGATAGGGGCTCGACTTCAAGAACTGACGTTTCAGTTTCGCTATCCCGCACTGAGCAGAAGGAGGGTTCGTTCCGAACTCTGTAACATAATTCCTTTGATCATTTACTTCACCAATGGTTTAATGTTTTTCCTTGTTGTTACTTGTTCTGACCATAACAATTTATGGTTTAATGCTTTTCTTTGCTGTCACTTGGTTCAATAAAGATTGACTGATTGATTGATTGATTGATTGATTGATTGATTGATTGATTGATTGATTGACCTACAGATTCCTCTATATTTAATCTTTCCACTACAGTTACTGTAACCAACGTCTCTGCCTGAAATTCCATTATAGCTGTTTGTCTAACTATTAATTCTTGTTGCTCAACTTGTTGGGCGTCTGAGATGTGTCTCTGCTCATTTTGATGTGCTAATAAAAATTCAATTCGGTCATGGCGATGATAGCGCTCGCTTATTCCCTCACCGTGCCAGTTTAAAAGTATTCTGAAACTCTCTCTAATTTTCCCACTTTGGCGCTTCATAAGAGTTTCATATCTTTCCAGCATTATTTCCGAAACAGAACTCGGTCCACTGGGAGGAGTAGCCAATTCCTCCATTACATTACCACTTTCTGAGCGCTGTACAAGTTCAGTATTAGGCCTATAGGCCTATTCAGTTGGAGAGTCGGGCATTTTTAGATGTTTATTATTCTGTCATCTACACAGAAAACGGGCTAACAATTATCTCCACACAACCATTCTACCAATCAGATACATTATACATTTGCAGAATATAGCTTAAGAAAACCACCATCGTATTCGAAGTATTGAATTAGAAAAAATCATGATAATTACTTTTCCCTAGGCCTTTAGTTGTAGAAGTTTTTACGCTTACAGGTCTCAGCGGTAGTCTATTAGTCTTCTACCGAAATAATACACCTCCCTCACAGCCAGGGCTGTAGTCGAGCGTATACGCGGGTATACAGCGTATACTTACCTCTAGAGAAATTTGAGAGCGTATACTCATGGCTGTAGACGAGGGTATACGCGGGTATACAGCGTATACTTACCTCTGGGAACAAAAAATTTTCAAAAAATAGAGGCGCGAATGACTAAAAAAAAAAAAAAAAAACATCATCAACTTTTTCAGAGACAAAATCGTAAAAAGTCTGAAAATTTTCTGAGAATTGGTGAAAAGTCTGAAATTTTTCCTAAAAAAAGGTCTTCAAATTTTTTGTTACGCCGCTGGTCACCGGTAGCGTATACTCACCTCAAATTTTACCACTACAGCCCTGCTCACAGCATAGCTTTTGTTCAACAAACGCGGGGCAGAAGCAGTGGCGGCGCTAGACATTTTTTGTAACCAGGGCATAGCCAGGGCAGTCATACAATGTAACCAGTGCAGAGGGCGATCTATGGAGAGCGCGGTAGCGCGAGCGTAAGTGACCATGTAGGATCGCTCTACCGCGCTTGCCATAAATCGCCCCCAGCACTATTAGGCCTGTTTTTGTCTATAGTCAGAAGGTCATATGGGTGAAGCTCCCCGGAAGCTGAACGCTTTTTGACATGTGTAAAGCAAATTTTAATATTTCACTGAATTAAGTGAATTTACATCTCAGGATATAACAAATATGCCCGAACAAATTCTGGACAGGGCAACAATTCTGGCAGGGCATTGACCAGGGAAAGGATTTTTTACCAGGGCATTTGCCCTGGCGCCCCCTGGTGTAGCGCCGCCCCTGGGCAGAAGTGTGAGTTGCCAAACTCCGCCGCTAGATGGCGCGCGTCACATACATGCATACATCTAACAACACATACATCCACATAGGGCCTATACATAAAAAAATTTGCATACATACATGCGTCATGCATACACACATGTATATTTGTGTGTATGCACAGACGATATGTAGATTATGCACTATGGGTGTCGTGGTCTACGCGGGTGCATGCATCAAGGGAAGAAAACCGACGCGTCAACAAGCTTGTTTACAACGCACGGAAATTTCTGCAGCAAGCTGTCAACATTAATTCGGTGCATGCAACAAGGATATACGTGTTCAGTAGGACTTTCCAGGGAAAAGTACAGTGACGTCACAGAACGTTCTGGAATCCGGGAGAACTCTATATAAGATAGACCTGATGTACATTGGGGGCCTTTTGACGAAGATTTGTAAACGTTGAAACATTGATCGTAGGACGTTCAATCGAGACCAGCCAACCTGCGTGCTGTCTACGATTGTGATATTTGATAGACGAGTTGACTTACTTTACACTTAATCGACTTTATTTTTAATTAAAGATCTTTTAATAGTTCCTTCGTTGGTTCGTCGTTGCGATCGAAGGAGTCGACCGCGACATTATTGGTGTCAGAAGCGGGATCATCGGTGTTGGATCCGGTGAAGAAGACGCGAGCCGGCGGAGGAAGGAGTCAACCCGGAGGATCAAGAGACGGTCTGTTCCAGACAGCGAGCGGATCGAGACGCCTTTCTACCGTGGGAGACGGGTGAATCGGCATACGACAGTCGGACGGACGAAGTGCGTCGTTCGGCTGAGACAGCAGAAGACAGCAGTCAACATACGGGTAAGATCCTAGGTGTTGTCGTGGCTGAGAAGGAGAAAAGAGAGTGGAGTTGCAGCCGAGTGGGAGGCAGCCATTATTTCTCTTTCAATATCTGCTGATTATTTCTTTGAAATTTGATCCATTGTTGTGATCGAGGCCAGACTTGCGTGAGCTTGTATAGTTTTTGCGTACTTGGCGAGTGTACTTCTTTGGATACTGAATAGTTGCACTTTGGGTTGTGGAATTTTCCTTTTGTGTGGCGGGTTTGCCGCGTGGTGTCTGTTTTTTTTGGTTGATTGTTGTTGACTGACTGTTTGTAAAAATGGAAGCGTTGACAACAGAGATGCAAGCGAATATTCGCAAAATGTCGTCTGAGCGCCTTAGGGTGTATCTTATGAAGGCAGGAAGGGACGAAGATGATGTTATGTCATGGGATCGAAATCAATTAATGGAAGAATGGGCCATGGAGATTGGAAAAGAGGAAGAGGAATTTAAGGGTAGTCCAATATCTCCAACAGGAGTGGATTACGAGCTGCAGAAGCGCCGTCTGGAGTTCGAAATCCGTAAATATGAAGAACAAAGGGAGAAGGAAGAAAGAGAAAGGGAGGAACGGAAGGAGAAGGAAGAAAGGGAGGAAAGGAGGAGAGAGGAAGAAAAGAAAGAACAAAGGGAGAAGGAAGAAAGAGAGAGGGAGGAACGGAAGGAGAAGGAAGAAAGGGAGGAAAGGAGGAGAGAGGAAGAAAAGAAAGAACAAAGGGAGAAGGAAGAAAGAGAAAGGGAGGAACGGAAGGAGAAGGAAGAGAGAGAGAGGGAGGAACGGAAGGAGAAGGAAGAAAGAGAGAGGGAGGAACGGAAGGAGAAGGAAGAAAGGGAGGAAAAGAGGAGAGAGGAAGAAAAGAAGGAACGGAAAGAGAAAGAAGAAAGAGAAAAGAAGGAACGGAAAGAGAAAGAAGAAAGGGAGAGGAAGGAAAAGCAGGAAGAACGAAATGTTAGAGATTCTTTAGCAAGTCGTACTAAGCGTTATAGTGATGCCCTCAAGAATATTCTTTGGAAATTTCCTTCCGACCCTATAGAAATTCCAGGTTTCTTTGATCACTTGGATGGTTTGTTTAATGTGTATGAGGTGGATGAAGATGTTAGAGCAAAATTATTGCTAGCCATTTTAAGTGAAAGAGCTAAGGCATTAACCATGCGCCTTACTGAGGCACAGCTCCATGACTACAAATTCCTGAAGGAGTTTTTGCTACGGGAGTTTAAGATAAGCCCTTCAAATCTTAGAGCCCGATTTTGGTCGTTGCACAAAGCATCGGACGAATCATTTACGATCTATTCATCCAAATTGCGTGTGGCTCTTATGTATTATTTGAAAAGTAGAAAGATAACTGATGAGTTTGATAAACTTGTAAGTTTATTGGTTGCGGATCGGCTTAAGGAGTCCTTGTCGAAGGCTTGTTTAGATTATATCTTGGCCCAAGAAAAAGAGGAGTGGTTGAGCTGTGAAGACATAGCTAATGCGGCTGACATTTATGTAGCGTCGCATGATGGTGGGAATGACTTAGTATGCCGTAGTCATCCGACACCGAAGTATAACAATTGGACGAGAGGTCAACCACATGTTCAAGTCAATAACCAGACAGCTCAACCCAAGTCTCCCAAACCGGAAATAAGGGGTGAAGCCAAGATAGGTGCGAGGGTGTCTCAGGAGGAGGCCAAGGTAAAGGGTCTCTGTTTCCTATGTCATCAGAAGGGTCATATGGCAAGGGAGTGCCAGACCAAACCAAGTTCTAAAAAAGTGAGTACTTGTATATCTGGGAACCCAACTGAAGAAGTGACCGACTTATTTGTTGAGAAGGTCAACGTGTTGCATGAGATACCTGAACAGGTAAAGCAAGGGAATTTATTGGATAATTCTAAACCAATAGGGTTGGAAACTGCTGTAAGGGTATACGAGAATAGTATTGATGGATTACACGAGAGGTCGTATATCAATGTACAGATTGAAGATCTCCCTTCTCAGCCAGCATTATCTGATTCAGGAGCAGAAATTTGTTGTATTGATAAGAAATTAATTGAGTCACTAAACTTACCCGTGATTAAACGGATTAATATAATTGGTTTTCAGGGAGAAGGATGTAAGGCAGATGTAGTATACCTACAAATGAAATTAGCTAATTCAATGGAAGGAACGACAAACATTGCGCCATCTTTGTGCGTCATGTTCGCTGCAGTCCCTAAACTAAATGAACGGGTTATTCTGACACCCCATGTTGTGGACCTATTAAGGGATAGTTCGCAATATGTAGTGATGGTAGCTGGCGTAGATCGATGTGTACAAATAAATAAAGGGGCAGAAGAAGATAACTTAGAAGTTAATATCGAGAAAAGTAACAGCAACGAATCCTTGCCGTCAGAAGTGAATGAATATTCTCAGGAGCAACTAGTTGATGATTCAGATAATTTTCTTGATGTTGAGTCAACAGAGTTCAAGTCTGATGAGGGAGTAGCGAATAATGATACTTTATTGCGTGAGCAACAGAATTGTCACAATCTTATATCTTGCTGGCAACAAGCGAGACAGAATAAAAATAATTTCTTTATAGATAATAACCTCCTGTACCACAAAGGGGAAATTATGGGACATAAGGTTAATCAATTATGTTTACCGGAAGATAGAATCGAGGTTGTCTTGCGAGTAGCACACGATGCCCCATGTGCTGGGCACATGGCTTTTAAGGCAACGAGAGCCAGGATCAAATTAAACTTTTGGTTTCCAAGAATGGATGAGAGGATTCGCGAATATTGTGCGTCTTGTCAAATTTGTCAACTAAGAACTCCAGTTAAAGTGGCAGATCGAGTCCCGATCACTCCTATTCCGAGGGCGGATGAACTCTGTTTTAACCATCTAAATATGGATTGTATTGGCCCTATGGTAGTGACTGGAGAATCCAACAAATCGAAACCCCAGTACAATTATGCTTTGGTTCTGGTGGACAAATTTTCTCGTTGGCCGATGGCGTATCCTCTTAGATCGCTGAATGCAAAGGGAGTTTGTGAAGCTCTGTTGCAAGTTTTTACAACTTTTTCTATTCCAAGGATCATCAGTTCTGATTGTGGTACCAACTTTACCAGTCGTTTGACGAAAGAATTCTTGCGGCGAATGGGTTGTAGTCCCAGATTTAATACCCCTGGACATCCTGAGGCAGCTGGATTGGTTGAAAGATGCAACCAAAGCTTGAAAACCATGATCTTTAAGCTTGCTCAATCTGATCCTCGTGGATGGCACCAATTGTTACCGTTTGTTCTGTGGAGCCTTAGAGAAAAACCTTCAGGCACGACTCATATTTCGCCATTCACTATGGTTTATGGAACTCTTCCTCGGGGTCCACTTAGTGTGTTGAAGGAATCGTGGGCTGGCGAACGAAAAGTACCTCTTAACTTAGGTAAATCACCCGAAGAGTATCTCCAATCACTGAAGGAAAACCTCGAATTCGCGAAAGTTTATGCAGATTACTATAGTGATATAGAAACAAAGCGGTATGCAGATTATTATAACTTGCGTAGTACTGACAGAAAATACGAAGTTGGAGATAAAGTAGCAGTATTAGCACCAGATTTTGGTAGTTCTAAATTTTATAGTCGATGGCAAGGACCTGCTGGGTATATTTCACAACTCGTGACAAATTCAGAAAGTTAATTTCAGTGAAAAAAAAGTTATGCAAATTAAAAATTTTTTTAACTCAAATATTTTTATGGGGCTGCCGAAGCAAACTTTCCATTGTGCAGAGCTTAAATATGACTGAGTTGGCCTGAGTTTTGATTTTAGTTTTTCTAATATTTTCAAAAAAATACAACACCGTTGCTTTAATTAATAGATATTTACAACTCCGTTATTTTGTTTATAAATACACAGTTAAAAAATACTGCCACTGTTTGTAATTTGTGATTCATTAATATTAAGTATAAATTAAGATATTATACAGTAACCAAAATTATTCTCACGATATTTATTTACACCGTCAAATAATTGCATCTTAATTTTAAAATGTCTGGAGTTGTAAATCCGTCACGGAGTTGTAAATTACAATGAAATATCCACCCTGTCTAATCTTGTAATTCATTATGATTGCATGACATTACATTTCATTTAAGTAACATTCATGTGTATTTTAATAATTTCTGCAATTCACTGTGCAACATTTATTGTGAACTTTGATGTCATTTTTTAAGCAATAAAAGAAACAATAGGTCAAGTTTTAATTTCAATAATACACAACTCTTCGTCTTGTAGAGCGAATGTCATTGATGACAGAAGGATCTTTTACTGAAAATTATACAAAACTCTGTTTTGCAAGTAGAATGTCATTGAAATCAGAAGGATCTTTAAATTGAAATTATACGCAACTCTTCGTCTTGTAGAGCGAATGTCATTGATGGCTCAAAATGGCTGCTGTCCCAAATAACTTGCCCAATATCTGTGCATTCCTCCTATTTTTCTCCACAGATTTGTAGCGTTCCTTTAACTGTGCTAGAAGTGCATAGTGGAATGTTAACTCTTTGCAAACCACAGACTTATTCGTTCTCATCATAATACGTGCTCTTTTTCTGGGTGTGTATTCAAGAGTCCCACCAACACGTTCCTTTCTTTTCCTTTTCAAACGCCAATCACGTTTCAGCAGCATTGCCTTTTCACTTTGCAATTTTGATATACCTCTCTCTAGAAAGTCTATTCTTCGATATGCTGCAGCACGATCTTTTCTTTTTTCACTACGACCTCTTAATTTTTGTCTGCTCAAGCTCAAATTATTCTTCTCTTCACACTCTTCATCTTCATTTGATGATAGAACGGGCAATGCTTTCTTTTGTAGTTTTTCTTGCTTTCTTTTTTCGTTATCATTTTTCCATTTCCGCCTCTTTGTACGTTGTTCTCTAGGTGTTAGATCTGCTATATTTCTCACTTTTCCGGCAAGTTGTCTGGCAGCCCATCTTTTCCGTTCTTTTGCCTTTTCTCCTTGTTCATCATTATCTTTCAGCCTTTGACGATATCGTCTTTGTCTTTCTGCTGCAGTTAGTGGCATATCAAAGTGATACTGTTCTGCAAATAATTTTAAGAACGGTGACTTTGGTATCGTCAAATCAATTAAATCTGGTGGTTTGGTATCGCTCATGAATTAGTAAACAATGAATTATTAAAATTATAGAATACAGTATTGTATCATGTTAAACATGCTAACACTAAACACTTTGAAGAAGATATGACTATGAACCAGAGTATACATATCGGACTGCATATATACACATTAATACATACTTACATGCACACAAATATATACTTACATACATACATACAACAAATCTGACAGATAATTACAACTCCATTATCGATACTACAACACCGTTACGTAAAAATGTGACGGTGTTGTTATATCGGAGTTGTAGAACATTCATAATATGGCCACCACGTTCATTGGACCGATGAAGGCAACACTAGTAGTTAGTTTATAGTGGCCAGGTTGACAGTTTCTGTATTACTTTCTAAGAAAAAAAATTATTTATATACGCAAGATGTAGTATTTACTGTAACGAAGTTGTAAATATTTGATATACTATTCCAATACCTGATCAATTTACGATAATTGTCAAACGAAACACATACGAATTTCGATTTGTTGTTGGTCACAATACTGTAGGCTGGTTCCCTGCTTTCGAAAACGTCAAATCAGAAATCGAGAGTTTTCAATTTATTCCACAGATGGCAGAAACCTATTCGTTACGGTGTTGTAACCAATTTTTGAAGACAGCGGTTAATTTTATTTTTTAATTAGTTATTTCGTTAATAAGTTAATCAAAATCATATAGAACAATGGACATTTATATAGGTAATGACTGAAAAATATAAAACATCAGTTAACTGCTTGAACTGCATATGTAACATAACGTTGAACTAACTCACCATTGGTGAGGACAAGCACATTTTGTGTAATATTTGGACTTTGCAATTTTTTTTATCATACTAATCATCTAAATAATATGATAAAAGTATGTTTTTCCAAGTAACTTATGCCCTACAAGGAATCAAAAAATTTTAAATTATAATTTTACTTCTTGTGTAAGCCACCCGAAGCAAAAGACAGAAAAAAGTCTAATTTGTCGCGAGCTGTGAAATATACCCTGCTACCGTAGTCAAGGTTAAATCCCCATATTCTTATATAGTAGAAATAGAGGGAAAACAAAGACATTTACACGCAAATAAGATCAAGCGATACCATGAACGACTCGAACAAGCGATGATCAATAGCTGTTCAGTAATTGTTGATCAAGATGAAGAATTTGGTATAGTAGAGGTTGTAGATCAGGAAGAACGTGAACAAATAAGCCCGAGTAAGCGAATTGATCCTCTGATTATAGCGCATCTTTCGCAAGAGGAACAGAAGCAACTTTTTGAAGTTTTGGATCGGCACACGGCAGTATTTGTGGATAAACCTGGGTATTGTCCAGTATTAGAACATGAAATTAAGATAACTCATGATTTCACTCCTAAGCGTTTAAGGGCATATAAAGTACCTGAGCTACTTAAACCTGAAGTACAACGCCAGATAGAAGAAATGTTGGCATTGGACATCATTCGACCATCGAAAAGTGAAATGGCCAGTCCGGTAGTTTGCGTTTTAAAGGGACCCAAAGGTCAAAATGGCGTTCGATTGGCAATTGATTATCGCCATGTTAACAAATATTCTCTAGGTGATTGTTACCCGACCCCAGACATTGCTGACGTCTTACAAAAGGTGGGACGGGCAAAGTTTATTAGTGTTTTCGACGCGAAATCGGGGTATTGGCAAATTCCAGTTCGGAAAGAACATCGATGGCTTACGGCATTCGTATGTGATGCAGGACTTTTTGAGTTCACAAGAATGCCGTTTGGACTCAAGTCCGCTAGCAATACCTTTATTCGTGCTATGACCCAAGTTTTACATCCAGTGCGAAGTTTTACCGAACCATTCGTCGATGATATGGCAGTGGTTTCAATGAATTGGAATGACCATTTAGAACATCTAGAGAAATTCTTGCAAACTATTGAGGAAGCAGGACTCACTTTGAATTTAAGAAAATGTAATTTTGCACAAAACAAAATAAAGTTTGTTGGCCATATAGTAGGGTCAGGTTGTATTGAACCTGATCCAGGTAAGATCGCTACGATCAATGATATCCATCCTCCAACAACAAAGAAAGAAGTTAGAAAGGTTATGGGTTTTTTCAGTTATTTTCGAAATTTTATACCTGCTTTAGCTGAAAAAGCACGGGTAATAACTGATTTGACACGAGATAACATACCTACGAAGGTGCCTTGGGAGCAAAAGCATCAAGAAGCACTAGATAAGTTAAAGGATGATCTCAGTAAAGCTACACAGTTGCATACCATTGATTTCACTAAGGAATTTGGTTTAAGTGTTGACGCAAGTGCCACCGCGGTCGGGTGTTGCTTGTTTCAGTGGACCGAAGAAGGTCAAGAAAAACCAATTGCTTTTGCTAGTCTTAAACTTACAGATACACAGATGCATTGGTCTACAATTGAGAGAGAGGCTTTCGCAGTAATTTGGGCACTTAAACGATTCAAGTCATGGATATTCTTATCAAAGATAATCATTTATTCAGATCATAATCCTTTGTCTTATCTCACAGATGCAAGCCCTAAGAGTGCGAAACTGACTCGTTGGGCGTTAGCATTGCAAGAGTTTAACGTGGACTTTCGATATCGTCCTGGACGTCAGAACACGGTGGCTGATTTCCTCTCTCGGTTGTGACTCGGATGGTGAAGGGGGGAAATGGCCCGACACACAAGGATCGAGCCCGCAAATTGTGTGGATAAATTGACTAACTGATGTGTTTTGTTTTGTTTGTATATGCTGTGTCGAGATGGAGTCTGGAGGCCCGGCTTGATCGTGATGACCCGTTCGGGATGGTGCTGAAGACGTGTCATCATCTGAGGGCGGAGGGAATGTCGTGGTCTACGCGGGTGCATGCATCAAGGGAAGAAAACCGACGCGTCAACAAGCTTGTTTACAACGCACGGAAATTTCTGCAGCAAGCTGTCAACATTAATTCGGTGCATGCAACAAGGATATACGTGTTCAGTAGGACTTTCCAGGGAAAAGTACAGTGACGTCACAGAACGTTCTGGAATCCGGGAGAACTCTATATAAGATAGACCTGATGTACATTGGGGGCCTTTTGACGAAGATTTGTAAACGTTGAAACATTGATCGTAGGACGTTCAATCGAGACCAGCCAACCTGCGTGCTGTCTACGATTGTGATATTTGATAGACGAGTTGACTTACTTTACACTTAATCGACTTTATTTTTAATTAAAGATCTTTTAATAGTTCCTTCGTTGGTTCGTCGTTGCGATCGAAGGAGTCGACCGCGACAATGGGTGATCTAGGAGTGACCCCTTACAATTCTCTCACTTTTCCTGAACACATTTCCAAAATCACTCGCACTTCCTATTTTCACCTAAAGCGCCTTAGAGGTATCCGTCGCTCTGTCTCATCTCCAATTTTCACTTCAATTGTCCATGCATTTGTCTGCTCTAGACTTGACTACTGCAATTTCATCCTAATTGGTCTTCCCAAAGTCCGTCTTGCTCCTCTTCAGTCCGTTCTCAATGCTGCTGCTAGATTAATTGCCCGTCTTCCTCGATTCTCTCATATCACCACCTATTTGGCAGAAGAACTCCACTGGCTCCCGCTTTCTGCCCGCATCCAATTATTCAAGCCTCCTCATCCTTGTCTCTAAGGCTCAACTTGGTTTCGCTCCGAAATATTTATGTGACTTAGTTCATCGCCCTGACTCTGCTGCTTCTCTTCGTCCTCTTCGTTCCTCTGACCGTTTGGACCTCCTCATTCCCCGTGTCAGGACTTCTCTGGCTCAATCTAGGTCTTTTGCTTTCATAGGCCCTGCTCTTTGGAATGAGCTTCCTCCGTTCGTTCGTTCTTCCATTCCCTCAGGTAACGTCTCTTCCTCTTTTAAGTTTCTTAAAACTTGTTTTTTTTCTCTCGAGGTCTCTCGCACTGGCAGCGCTCCTGAATGACCCGCCCGCTAGAAACGCTTTATAAATATCCGAATACAATACAATACACAGAATTTTTTATTCCGATAATTCGCAGCACGTAACGTAATCCATCGGAAACTTTTAAAAACTCACAGGTTCTAATACCCTCAAGAAATTAAAAAGTACAAATTTAATTCTACTTATAAATCGGTCTTTAAAAACACTTTAAAAAAGTTTACCCTAAAGAATCGCAACCGTTGACTGCCACTTTGATTAACTCTGGCACTAGCCTGAGCAAGACAGATTGAGTGAGAGCCCCGATGCCTAAGGGACGCCAGCTCTTATAGCTCCTTTTCGTGGTCGAAATTTCCTTGCGCGGTTTCAGCCTTAGGGGGTATCATCTTTTTCTTCCCTTCTTACTTCTCTGTGTGTGACCAACTCAGCGGGTAAATCGATCGCGACACTACAGACAGTATAGCCGACTGGTCTTCCCTCTAGCGGTCAAATACCCTGGAGATGATTTCTTTCAAAGCGTTCAAATCAGAAAAGTTTTAACTTTCTCTATTTCTTACAATCGATGCATCAGAAACTGACATAAAAACTTATCTGAGGAATAGCTCTACTATCCTACCTAGCTTTTACCGCCAAGATACGCACACACGCTCTTCAGATCTGACGCCTTTCTTCTTCTATATTGGGCCTATCATTCTTTAACACACTGCCTTATACGATACCCACGAGTATACCAGGTATCGCCAGACCCAACGATGTATCGCGGTACGAACGATGCATCGCGGTACCTGGGAGGTATCGCGAGACCAAACTTTGTATCGCGGTACCCACGATGTATCGCGGTACCCACGATGTATCACGGTACCTGGGAGGTATCGCGAGCCCAACGTTGTATCGCGATACCTATGATGCATCGTGGTACCTAGGAGGTATCGCGAGACCCAGTGTAGGGTATCAAGAGCTGTCAATCGAAAGGTCGAGGGTTCAAATCCTCTCGAGGACAGATATTGCTCAGAGATTTCGGCTCTTCTTGTAGCTTCTAGACGACTCAGTGATGATGAGTAGGCCTACACCATCATAGGCAGCATCAATCGGTGAGGGACAGGTGCTAAACAATAAGTAGCTACCTCTTCATACTTCTTCTTGTCATTGTAATTTTAATTTTGAAATCTAAGACTTACGAAATTATATTCAAAAGCTAAGCTCAGTGCAACAGAATGATCACTGGAATTGTTAAGAAGTAAATTCTAAAATATAACAACCCTCAGTATCCGGTTGCCGAGAAAGATAGGGCCTAATGGTTACCGTTAAACCGTAATCTTGAACCATGGTAATGGTCAAAACCCATTTCAGCTCTTTTCGTTTACGTCATATACAGTTCGGGCTACATACATGACATTGTACTAAAGTAGAAATGTATAATGCATTTATGTAATGTATGCAGACATATTTGTATTTATAGCCTATGTATGTTTGCATGCATATTTTGAACTACGTAATTTTGTATGTTTGCATAAGCCCCAGTGTGAGAATTGTAGAAAAAAGAATGGGGGTGGGGGTTAGACTTTGATGAGTTAGATCCATGTGGTTAAATAGGCTATTTTATTCATGTTTTGTAAACTGAGAATATTCAAGAATGCAACAGCAAGCTTAAAGTTCTTAAAGTGATGACATCACCAAATTTATTAGTATATAATTCACATGGTCACAAATCTCACAACAAATCAGAGCATTACGTTATTAGTAACCCACAGAGTGAACTGTGAAAGAAAATGCCAAAATAATGTACAATATAATCACACTAGCACAACTGAGGGGGTTGGAAATGACCCCCCCCCCCCGGGTAAGCAATGAAGACTTAACTTATCTGCCCGTGGCCACTTGGTAGTTCCTTGGATGCGCAGCTGCTACTGCCCAGTCCCGTAGTTTTGCGGTTGTGGGCCCTTCCAGCTGGAACAGCCTCCCTCAAGGCTTTAGGCTTGTCCTCCTCTCTCTCTCTCCTGCCCAGTTTCGCAAGCGCCTGAAAACATTTCTCTTTGTCAGTGAAGACACTGACCCGGGTCGGGAGCGCCTCTGATAAAGAGTGGCGCTATATAAATTCTCGATTACAATTACAAATACAATTACAATTTTGGAGGTCCTAAGAAAGACTATGGGGTTGAAGCCAATCCCCCAACCCCCGACAATTCTCACCCTGATAGGCCCTAAGTTATTAACCAACATTTTACAGACGGCTATCCAGGCATGACATGCCTGGATAGCCGTCTGTAAAATGTTAGACTACATTGTAGACGTACAAGTGCTAATCTATTTTAACTGGTCATATGATTGTTTCCGGATGCAGTCTGTGTCCAATTTTTTATTTTATAATTGCAATTCTGTCGTAAGCCTACCCGATAACCTTTGTGATCGATTTCGCCAAGTAGGCCTAGCTGTGCATGAACTCATCATTCCCGGAACAACCTGCATGTACTACCATGTAGGCTTAGAACAGTTCATGCTGGCGGGTGTGCACTATAATGTAATGTAGGGCAATGTCATTTAAGTCGTTATATTAGACTGCTTTTAATAATTATTCTTTGCATAAACGGTTCTAACATATTTTAACTGGTCACTTGATTAATTCCAGAATGATGTAGTCAGTATTTGATTTTGTCGGATTGATGCCTTTGCATTACACATAGGTCCCCAGGAAGTAACTAGTTTACAGGCGCATAGCTCAATACGTAAACGGTAGAATCTCTTTAGTCTGGTCAATTTATCATTTCCAGATGTAGCCTGCATCCACATGTGATTTCTTTAATTGAAACTGAGCCCCCCAAAACTGCACACGATCGGTAAGAGTCTTTGCAATATATCCTAGGTCTTCCTCTGGTACCTTCTATGACCACCTGAAAACTGCTCTTTTTCGCCGTGCTGGAGTCGGGAGCGCCTCTGAGTTGTTCCCTTGAAGTGGCGCTATATAAATTTACGAATGAATGAATGAATAGGCCTAATCTGCTACCGGTAACTCATTTGCAATTTAAAACGCTAACTCATCACACCCCGAACAACCATCATGCAGAGATATTATGGAAAACTGCAGGCGAGTGTGCTCTAAATGTTCAGGCTGACATTTCCATCGCAATATTAAATAACTGTTAATTATTATATGGGTATACCTTGTGCAATAGCCTACCAGTTAACTTTCTAGACTGTCAATCCAAATGACCACAAGGATAGATACATGTTCTGAGATTCCAATTCCTCTAGTGATCTAAAGTTAGATGCACCACAGAATGAGCACGTCGACTGTACTCTGTCGATAAGAAGATCAGAATGATGTCGCGGAAGAAGAATGAATCGGCCTACCCGTTCTGAAATGACAAGGCTAAGGTAATAGTTGATAATGCTGTAGGCCTACATCCATGGATACCTATAGGGATTAACTAAAGGGAATTTTCTTCTGTATTATCAAGTGACAGTTTTGTAATGCTCGCCCCATTTGCTCCACGGTTTCTATGGTGTAGACGCCTCTGGAGGCACTTGTCCTCTACCACCACTCCCGTGAATACCGGAGTAGCCATCTACGTCGTGCCTTGAATGTCAACGTGAGGTTCAAAAAGCGCAAGGGTAACGGCGGTAGCGACTAGTAGGCCTATTCTCTTAAGGATAATTCAAATTTTAAAATATTTGGAAGTTAATTACTTACAGCCCAGCGTTTCTATAGCTTTGTTCTAGAATATTTTAAAAATTCCACCTATCTGTCAGAATTAGTTGCCGGCAAAATACAGTAAAATGCTGTTTCTACCGACATTGTTTCTGTGCACTACTCAAGAGTGCTAAAGTATGCAATTCTAATAGCCTGCACCAGAGAGGCAAAAAAAATTATATATTAAAGTTTAGCATTCTAAAATCTAAATATTTTATCCCAAACATTACAAGTTATAATTACTTAAATTTCTTGAAGAATTGGACAGCTGAAACGCCCTGGCCTCTGAGTTCTGCGAGCAAGTGAATGCTTTGTGTAAGGTTCCGTCACTATAAACAGGTTGAAAACCACTGCCATAGGCACATACCCAAAACGTGGAAAACACGAAACCCATGCCAAAAGGAAACTAAAGGCAATTTGACAAAAGTCGCAATTCATTGCAAACATATCTTCAGGTGTCCACCTGGTACAGATTTGCCAAAATAATAGACTTTTGATAAGGAAGGATATTCACTGATATTTTCATATGTATTTTCAAAAAATACCACAACGAACTTGTTCACGAATAAAAGTTCTTTTGCAAACTACATACATGTGTTATCGCTCAACCATCCACATTGACTATGCACAACCCTCCACAATGACTTTATGTGTGTTTGAGGAGGTCGTCCATAAAGGACGTCCGCAAAATATGACCCACTTTGGACCCATCCCTCCCCCTTGCCCGCCTTTGACCTTACCCTCCCTCCCTCCCTCCCCTTTGCGGACGCCCGCACGTCAAAGCCAATTATTAATGTCATCATCATTAGTTTTACAATTATTATTCCACAGATCCTGTGCACGTTTAAGTGACAGTTCGGGTTTCATATCGCAGGATGTGCAGTAATAAAAGCCACTTTTAAAGTCGCAGTAAAGGTTATACCGTGCAATCACTTCACTGATCTTTTCGTCTTTCGGGGAAGGTTGAAACAAGGTGGTGTTTAAAAAACTATCAAATTTAAAAGTTTAGATGCGGACGTCCGCACAGGTCATAACCCTCCCTCCCCCTTGTGCGCATTTGTCCGCATTTCGATGACCACTCCCTCCTCCCCTCATTGCGGACGTCCTTTATAGATGACCCCCAAGTTAGCAGACATATATTCATTGTCGAAGTTCATTGAGACCCTCTACACTACAGCAGTATTTTCGTCTTTTCTGAGAAAGGTTCAGTGATAAAAGCCATTCAGTCAACGGCTCCTCGCCTTAATTTTATAAATTTTTCTTCCAGAAGTTCTTTATTTTAACGACGAGTCTAAAAAGTGGGGGATACCAATTTCTTACATACACAAAGCAAGGCGAAGACTGCAATCTCTGGAAAGGCATAAAAATAAATACTGATTGGCATTGTTCAAAAAGCGGGGGTTACGGTACCCCAGTCCAAAAAGTGGGGGGTGTACAGGTACCCCTCATACCCCCACAAATGACGCCTATGGTCATCCTTAGCAACCAGCCTCAAAATTAACAGCCCCTGATCTTTTAGCAACCACCCTCTTTATCAACAAGCCTGTTTAGCAACCAGCGCTTTAGCAACTAGTATTCTTATCAGCCAGCCTCAGTCAGCATCATTTTCTTAGCAACTTAACCAGTATGTAATTTTTGCAGCCGTCCTTATGGACGACCCAATACATTAATTTCACTCAACAACCGGCCTGGTTTCCGAAGCTCCACGGCAACTGAACCGCAATCGAGGCACTCAATAATAGTATCCTTGGCACCACATTTGATTAGTTACAGATATGGCACAAACCAATAACAACTAAGGGTGCCATGTAAGCTGCAAATAATAGTGTCACTGTAGCAAAGAACCCAATAAATGCACAACTTTATTTGTGGTGGAGAAAACTTTACACCGGACTGCAATAACTAACAACAAATGAAGCACTATATATACAAGAACAATAATACAGAATTCAGTTTCAATCAGAAAGCCATGTTACAGTGTAAACCGACGAGTTTTCCAGTCCAGTCCTCCATGAATTGAACTGCTTCCCACCCCCAGAGATTCTCCCAGAGAAGCCAGAAACAGTTCTCTAAACAGGTGTTTCCAATCCATACATTAGACCAGGATACATTGGAATGTTGAGGCTGGCCTGGTGTTCTGTGTGGCAACTGGCGCATGCAGGGATACCTTCAGCTCTTCTCCAGCTGCTTGAATTTGGCCTCTGCAAAAAGAACATAATCATTTCACAATGTGTTGAGGAGGAACAAAATAATTTCATGATGCGTTGAAAAAAGAACACAATCATTTCGCAATGTGTTCAACAAAATCGCCTGACGTTGTGTTGTAAAAAGAATGGGCTATAAAGAATTTTAGTGTTCTATGTTTTAATATCATATATATTGTATTTTAATATCTTTTAATATGTATTAAAACATATAGTGCATTTTCAGTAGACTACCTCTCGATTGTACCTTTCACAGTACATCACAAAACAGAAATAAACATACATATTGTCAGGGGCGTAACTTTGGTCTAAAAAGTGAGGGGTACAAATTTCTTACATGCACGAAGCAAGGCAGAGACTGTGATCTCTGGGAAGGCACAATAGTAAAATATTGATGGGCATTGTTCAAAAAGTGGGTGGTACGGTACCCCCAGTCCAAAAAAGTGAGGGGTACGGGTACCCCCGTACCCCCCAGAAATAACGCCTACACATATTGTTCTGACACAGAGAGGTCAGGAAACATTTTAAAGCTAGCCATGTCACACCTACAGTTAGATATGTTAGATAGCCATGTTGAGCAGCAGTGTGAGGTTTCAAAAGGTGCTATATAAATAACCAAATTCATACATACATCTGAAAAGTACCTCTGAGACGTATGAATAATAATAATATTCGTGTTTATTGACAAGCTCACTGACAAACTGCAGTAAGTTACATTGAAACAATTGAAACACGACAGTACCATTATCAACATCTTAATTAACACACGTCTCAATTATCAAGATCTTCGTTAACACACACCTTGGCAGCCTCTAAGGCGCCAACTCATTTTACTGCTGCCCCCTAGGGAGTGGGAGTCTGAGTCAACTGAGAGGGGGCTTACAGGTATCAAACCATGACTTTTCAAGATCTAATGCTCTTCAGGCCAGAGAGTTACCATTCATCTACAACTGCACACAACACAAAGCATGTATTAGTTGTTTCTTTCTTATCTATCCCCTCCCCAATAATATGTGTCTCTTATTGTTATGCATTGCATTGTAGTTCATGTATATTGTAATTTACGTTGTAAAAATGTCAGCAGAAGTTGTTTAAGAAACACGAGTGATTAGCAAGAACTTTTCCAATTACCTAATCTTTTGGAGTAGGCATCCAATTTGTAGGCTGCCTGTTCGAGACTGGCAATGCTGTCGTCCAGCTGGTCAATCATCTCCAGGTACGGCATCAGGCCATTGTCTATCAGAACAACAATGAACCACAAATACAATGTATGGGTCTTTATGTGCTTTGACAAAGTCAACACCGTGTCCTCCAATATTGTGCCTTTTTAGCAATTGGAAATTCACCTGGAATAGCCTCCCTTTACATATTCACCTGGAATGGCCTCCATTTACACATTCGCCTGGACATTTACCTGTTCATCTGTTTTCAGAACTGTTTCTGGGTATTCTGGCAGCATCTCTTGGGTTGGGCAGCAATTCAATTCGTGGAGGACTCGACCAGGAAATGAGTTGGTTTTACACTGTGACCAGGCTTTCTGATTGTAACTGAAGTCTGCATTATTGTACATTAACCTGGAATAGCCTCCCTTTGCATACTCACCTGGATACTGACATGGAATAGCCTGCCTTTACAAATTCACCTGGACATTCACCTGGAATAGCCTCCCTTCACATATTAGATCTGCGTGTTCCTTTAACCAGAGGGATGCCACATGCACCTTCAAAGAGGCACTCAAGTGCTTCAAATGAGTTTCTTTTGAAAAGGTGCTAAAGAAATCTGTCATTACAATTACAAGTTCTTCAAAATCCTTATTTTTCTGGAAACGTCTCTGAGGAGGTATCATAGAAAGTCACTATATAATTGATCTGAATGAACAAGTACGGTGCGTGAAAGACAGTATGTATGTAACCACACATAGATATGAATGCATTAAGTATAAATACGCAGTCACACGCACACATTACCATACATATACTCTATACAGCACCTCTCATGAAATTATAAAATTTACAAAATATATATCCAGGATTTATAACTCTTTTCAAGATTAATACAACAGCCGCAACAACAGCTACATAATTTAATAATTTACGAACAACTTATTATTTTAATATAAACAGAATTTAATATCAACTTAAAGGTAAACTGTGAACACAGACAATTGTTAGATAGAGGTATGACGTACACTTTTCGTTCAGGTCCATCATCGCTTTGCTGATGTTACTCGAGATATCTTTCATCTCGACGTACTTCTTCAATGTAGCTCGATTCATCTGCTCCAGGAGTCGATACTCATCCGAAGTACCTGGGAAACGAATCAGATCAAACAATCTTTTTGAAGCAATTAAGTAAATCAAAAAACCAATAATCTGGTATTTTGAAATTAAAATACAAATCAGCTGTTTAGGTCAAATAAAATAATTCTCTAAATGAAAAGTTCTCTGTAGAGAACAGCTGACTGCACTGAGAAGTAAATAAATCAACATAAAATAAAATATATATGCAGAAATAAAAATAAAAAATATAGAAAATAAATAAGTAAATTGTAAATTGTCAAGGTTATTACCCACAATCAGTGAGGTCTGAGCTTGCACCACAAGACAAGCGCTGATTTAATTGGCCACCATGTCATACAAATAAAAAACTGAATAGATAACCAGATAAAAAGCAGCCATTACTTTCAAATTCTCCGTTTAGGTAGTCGGCTGTCTTGGCAAACATGTCATGGCAGAGTTTTGTAATATATTCGTTGTCATTCGGCTGAGCTTCAGAGACCGCGCCTGGAAATAGACAATAAAGTGAAATCAAACTAATGTCTAGAAGTTTAATCCGGGCTCCATACAAATACATGAATATTACTTGCATCGTCCTTTTCGCATAATTTCGATTGGTTATTAAAAACGAAGCCTTTTAAAAAGGTACATAATGCTACACTGAATCCCTGGCCATGTTGCTTTTAAAGCACACTGGTGAATAAAACACCCGTTTGCGATTACACACCAGCGGACACTACAAGCGACTCGGTGACACGAAGCAATTGTTTTCAGCTGCTCCAGTACAGTCGGCGTATATTCGGGGTGGAATTGGACTGCACCCAACAACATTTTCTATGCCCATGCAATGTAAACAAACTGGAAGTCTGTTCGAATTCATAAGCAAAACGGCGAACTCGCTCCAGTGAAGCTACCAGAATCTACAAACTTCACATAAAGTTTGAAAATCAAACTAATGTCTGCTATAATGGGCGTTCTTCCATATGAAATTTACCATTTGCGGTTGACTTAGGGGCATTATCCGACATTTTCTACGTCCTATCAGTCATATGTTAACCGACACTCTCGCCTCACGAGATCTCGTCCTGAACGAGGTCAGGTTGTAGCATGCACGCGATGGTTATGGGTCAGGTCAACTGGCAGACTTCTCTTCCGTCCACACACTTGGGCGCCCCTCGCGGTAAATAAGTAGGATCGTTTTGGTAATCTTGTCTAGGTTAAGACCAAGGATTGGGTTAAGACCAATGTACTCGGACGGCTGAATTTTTTTTTAAACAATACATTCCTTGATCACATCAATCAATTTCGTTTAATCATAGACTCAAGTTATTAACGCAACTTGTAACATAGAAAACAGTTTATAGGAGAGGAAGTAACTATTGAGCTGGGGTTAAACTATAGATGAAAGTATTTCAGAATGAGGTTTGTTTAAATAATGAAGATCGAGTTAGTGTAAATTGTCAGGTATTGTGCACGTACATTCGTATTATGTGTACTTTTCTGGAGTGCCTCAAGTATTGAAAACCAGGTCATGTACAGGTGCATGATGTGGTGAGAGCTACTACGCTGTCACGTCTGCTGTATGCCGCTCCGGCATGGTGTGATATGCTGGACAACAAGAAAAAGAAGGCTCCAGGCAGTTGTAAATAGGCTAATCCGACAGAGGTACCTCCCTGGGGATTGCCCAAAGATCGAAGATCTGGCCGATAACCGTCTGTTTTCGGCGGTTCTCGAAGAACCGGGACATGTCCTTCATGAGTTGCTCCCCTCTGTTAAGCCAGTGGTTTACAGCCTACGCCCCAGACGCCATGACCGGGTGCTGCCAAGAGCAGATAATCATATGAAGAAACCATTTATAGTCAGAATGTTATACACATATTAATTTATCCTGATATATGTATACTGATGCTTGTTCACCAGAGTGCTGTTTGGCAGCTGGTTATATTAAAGAATATACTTACTTACTTACTTAAATAGGGTCAACCTTTTCATTCTGCAGTGATTTTTATCGGGTGAGATCCTTCACCCATAGATATAATGAATTATGCATCTGTGCCTTCACTAAAGCTGCTCGTTTGAATGGATGCCACGATATTTAAGGTCCCTGTGTAATGTATATAGACCGTGCTAGTCCAAGACTTGAATCTCTGAAAATAAAAACTCTGAATGCTGGCATTTCAGCCTAGATATTTGTTAGGACTCCATACAAGTTCTTGGATATTACTTGCATTGTCCTCATTGCATAATTTCAATTGATCATTTTATTACTAGCCATTTGTCTTGTATTTAATAAATATTACTTAGGTACCTGCACTTGTACACTGTATAACTGTATAATGTGTATGAGACAGACAGACAGACAGACAGACAGACAGACAGACAGACAGACAGACAGACCAGTAATTGCTATGGAAACCTAAAAATGAAGCGTAATCACAATCTCTCGATTTCTTCAGTGCCAAAAAATGCAGAATAGCAGCTACCAGCTTATCCACAGGCGCTCAGTCAAAACAAAGTCGATAGACAGGCAAGGCCAGTCAAGATCCAATGGTCGGGCAGGTAAAAGAGTAAAGGTCATGGTTGGTGGTCAACAACAGCAGCTGTGAAATCACTCAAACACAAAACTCTTCGTAACTACATTTGATATTTCACACATCATAATTAAGACGAAAACAAACTTGTTACGTATTGTTTGAACACAACACTAAATCACTGAAATATTTGTTATGAAGTAGCAAACAAAACAATCGTAATTCTCAAATAAGCAATCTTAACCACTCAAAGTTTTCTACACCTAAGCATCCTTACTCAACCTCAGCATGGATCACAAGGAGCTCACTCAACACTCATCCTCCTTCATCCTCATATATCCTTGCTACCTAGATCTTCAGTTACACAGAATAATATACGGTACCTCAAGAATCAAACTCCAGACCCCTGTGCTTGCAGTCTAGTATTCTAACCACTTGACCACCTCTTAGCGTCATAGTGCAATGACGCTTCCTAATATACCATGAGACACATGTCTTACATAGCTCAATCGGGGGATTATGCCCAAGGGGGTTATGTCTGGGGATTAAGTCCGGGGGGGGGGGGAATTATGTCCGTCTACCACCTCAACCAAAGCAAGAAATATTTACACCCTTATTATATGCAACAATAAAAGTTACTAATTGCAATTACAATAACTGTAATTCTTTTGAATACTTGACCTGATTATGGCTCATCTTGGTGCATCATCGGTAGACACTTTTGAATTAGACACCAAAACAATAGAAGTCACCAATTAGTGATAATAATTAATTATAGAAATTAAAAGTCATCTGCATACAATAAAAAAAGTTGCACATATTTATAGAGACTGAAACCTGTTCAAGACGCATCAAATTTCAGAGCAGACAATCAGTTTAAAACATCTGAACTGTAATATATATTATGCATCAAATTATTTACAATTAAAAATGAAACATCCGCGAATATTTCACAACGCGCGACTAAAACTACAGAACAGCCTGAACCCAAAAAGAGAAACAAGATAACGGGAAATCTGAAGCCAAAGGAAATCGATCAGAAGCAACTTTTAATCACTGCTCGGCAGAAACTACATCCAGTGGTTAAATTCTTATGCAGCTGTTAACTGATGCTTGGTCACCAGTCAATGGCGCTGATCAATTGTGAGCGAAGGACTTGCTCAAGGTCCCTGCACAGTAGCTGTCTCAGAGGAGGCTTGATGAACCCATACCCTCCTCATTAAGAGACGAGCGCTCAAACCAATCGTATACAGTGTTCCACAGTTTATACAGACACCCAATCAAGACCTTCTCATATAAAGATGCCTAAACGAGATCTTATTAATCGCCTATCGTGCCGCATCCATATATATAGCAACGGTCCCTACACAGTAACCGTCTCATGGGAGGAGGATCGAACCCGTACTCTCCGCATTACAAGGCAAGCAACTTAACCGCTAATGAATCGCCCATCGTGTCGCATCCTTATATAGCATCGGTCGACAACGTTTTAAAGGTGTCTAAGAAGAGCTCTCTAACCAACTGGCTGTCGTGTCTCAGCAGTTAAACCAAAATTGCTTGTACAATACTGAAGTAAACTGACAAGCAATAAATTTGGAATTGCTAAACCCTCTCAGAATAAACTAGGGTTGTTTCTGGTGTAAACACCAGTTACTTCAATCAAAATAATGAAACTTGATTGAAGATATATGCTTTGCCAACAGCATTACGATACACGACAAAATAGAATAGAAAACATATGGCAGATGAGCAAAGCAATAAACTGAATATTAACTGAAAAATATTCAAATTCTTTGAACCATGATCACAGAAGGAATTACATCCCGCCAATAAAACAAAAAATGTAACCGGAAACGTCATGTTTGATATCAAACAGCGAACAGCATTAAGGCTTCGATGGCAAAAGGCTACACTGGAAAAATAAAAAGCCAAACAAAACAATGGCACATCATCAAAGTGAGCATGGAGGCACTCATCTCCATTTCAAATTATTATCATGAATTATTTTTACTATGCATTTATTAAGCGCCACTGTCTTATGCCCAAGCTCCAGTCAATGGTGCTGAGCAATCGTGAGTGAAGGACTTCCTGAAGGTCCCTACATGGTAACCGTCTCAGGGAAAGAGTCTTGAACCCGTACTCTACACGTTACAAGAAAAGAGCTCACCACTCAGCTACTCCATGTCCCAAAGTGTGCTACTAAAGGCACAGCTACGAATATTTTATTAAAACACAGAATATACCTTTGCCTTGGTTAAACCATAAATTGGTAACAGCATGCAGCAAAACGTTGTGTAGATAAAAACACGCAAGTTAAAATGTTGACACAGACTAAAGGTTTTATATACACAAAGCAAAACCTTCCCGGTCATCTCAAGTGGTAGTACCAGTTCTAAGTGAAACGCCAACAATGGAATGAAACAAATGAAATCGTCAAGGAACAGTAAAAACAGGCTCTGGAATGTCTTCTTGAAACGCAACCCCAGACGATCTAATGCGGAAAGTCTGTGAAATTTCCAGAGTGTGTTGACCCCATAGCGCATAACCCACATGACAGATCTACTGGAAAATAACAGTAGAGGAAGTCTAGGAAGAGAAAAAACTGTCAATATGCATTTCTCTTCCATCTGGGAGAGACAAAGGTATTCCAGAGATGGTGCAATCGCAGAAGTATATGTTACAGAAACCACTACATTTACAGCTACAAACTTGAATAATGTGCAGTAAACCTTATTTAATTACGAAATAATTTATGAACTTACAGCCAATCATTTAATTTACACCAACATTGCAGCACTAGACATGATTTCGTTTATACAATAAATAAAGGTGACAAAATCATTAGATAAAATCCTTAAAAAGAAATGGCTTAAAATTCCCTTTATTCGTTACCACCTTGGGATTTCCGTAACACAGTAATGGCTTGGAATTCCCATAACCATAACTTCCTTGGGATTTTCTAAAAAAACTGCACATGCTTGGAAATCTCTGTTTTCATTACTGGTTTATATCGTCGAAACTATTACTGATTTAAATTCCTTGGCTTTTCCTGGAGGTATGTTTAAATACAGGATCCCAGTTTCTTTATTACCTCACAGTAAACATAGCACTACTAGCAAACAGGATTATTCTTCACATCCAGTTTTAGCTAGACTCGTTCCACGTTTTGATACCTTACTCCAGACTGGTTCCATGTTTTGATGCATAAGTTGTTTATTCTCAGTCCTTGTTTCATAACCCTGACACACCCACGTTTGTTGGGGCCCATAACTGACCACCATGTACCCCAGTGACACAACATGGGCCAGACATGGCTCATCAAAACATGGCTGCCTGGGAATTAGTCACCCATACTTGTGAGCACAAAACAAAGCTACCCAAAACTTCACACAGTACTTGCTACACTGCAATAGATTAATACAATAGTATGACTCTTGTAATTAGTATGACTTAATTATTACTTTGCTACAACAGTAATTAGTATGACATACGTTTGACTCTGTTACGACAGTAAGTAGTATGACCTATGAATTACTGTACGTATTACAGCAGTAATTAGTACACAAATATTGCTTTTTATCGTCACGATTGTTTCCTAGACTCACAAATGAAATGAAACCATTTGAAGAAAATAACAAGCATACACAACTACAGACAATCAGGAATATATTGCAATTGTAGTTTCAAATTTATATAGCACCACTTCATAAGGTTGAAGAAAAATTAAATGAGTTATGTTTGTCATATCTGTTGCTGAAGAATAGCGAAATGTCTTCAATCGTAATACCAACATTCAACAAACTCAAATACTCCAAGCACAACTTTGTTATGAAGTGCTTGGCTTGTGAGCAACAGAACATTTAACATCATTAGGAAAATATTTGTTTAAAATGTTTGACCAGTTATTTTAGCAGTCCCACAAAAGCATGACTAAGAGGCAGCCGTGGGTATGAAGTGTTAGCAACTGCATCATCTCATCCTTAGCATATGAGGACACATGGCCAGCCCTCTCCCTCACCATCTGGTCTTCCCACCAACAGTGTACTCATTATAGCTGAGTTGGCTAAGGGGCACAGGTGGAGCAGATATCTCGAAAACATATTTCTGCCTTAGTGGGGATTTGAACCCCTAACCTCTCGGTTGACAGTCCAACACGCTAACCACTAGGCTATCGCTCACCACAGGTTACCAGATGGTAATAAAAGAATTTAAAGGATAGTTTTTAAACCTGTGCTTTAAAATCATATAGAATCAAAACTGCCAATCCTCTGTACATAAGCAAAACTTTAAAAATCGAGTAATCACAGTGAAAACATCAAGAATAAATAAAATCCATACTAGTCTGTCCAAGGCGCAACAGTGACATTTAAATTCTACCAAGAATATAGTATATAGCTAAACTTAAAATCAGTTTCAAGTGGACATCCAGAATCAACGAAACTGTAAATAAGTTTCAACTGGACACACGACAATAATAAACCTTAAAACAGGTTTCCACTGGCCATTCAAACTTCATTAAACCACAAACTGGTTCTCATTTGGACGCCGAAATATTAACCAAACCTGAAATCAGAACGTCCAACCATTGCGGAAACTTAAAATCGTCTTTTAGCTTAACGCTTTAACGATGAGAGCATACTAAACATGACTGGGAAACCAATACAGCTCGTCGTTAAAGCGTTAAACATCCAAGTGCAAATTAAAACACGTCCAAAGTACTGGCTGGTCCCACCATGTGCGGGTGACAAAGAATATGTCCCGTCATTTACGGCTTGAGGCTAGTGGTCGGGGCGAGAGTGGTGCCAGAGCCAGATGACTTCGGAGGGAGGACCCCTGTCGAGAAGAGGATGATGATGATGATGATGGCAACGATCAAGATCGCAACGACGGCCAAGATGATCGTCCATTTTGTGTTCTTCCACCACATCTTGCGCTGTACACGTCGAGATGTCTTCTTGAACGTTGACGCCTAAATCAAGAACAATTTCATTAATAAAAAAATTTTCAAACCACAAAGAATGTGAACCTGAGGCATTGTTAGTCAGTCACCAGGCGAAAAGCAGTTAGATATCCAGATGTTAGAAAGTCAATAAGAAATGAGTTTTGAGCCGTTTCTTAATGCATTACTGAGCCAGTCACTGGCAACACTATTTTTTATGAACGGGGGGGGGGGAGGGGGGAGTGGGGGTCTGTTTCACATCAGGCACTCTATTCATTTGGCTATCATGCTATGGTCCCTCATAAAATAAAATCAAAATTTAACCAAATAAACAATGAAACATTTATTGGTCTTACACTGGCTTCCAGGTCCGTCGTTTTCTCCATCAGTTCCTCAAGTCGCTGTCCTCTCTCGAGAACTTTATCGATGTTCTGTGTCATCACCCCCTTGACCTCTTCCACCTGCGACTGGAGGGTCGAAATCTGATCTCCGCTACCTGCCCCTCCCGATGAAAAACGTTCCTGCAAAACATCCAAGAACTCTCATTACACCAAAAATCTAGTCAAATCATCAAATCTAATCAAACCAGCAAATCTACTCCAATCCAACAGAGCTCTTCTACAGCACCATCATCATAAATACACTAAGCATTGATCAGTGGAATGTGCTTACAGTGTGTGAACTCATTTACATGTTCCCGGTTAATGTGTCATTCTGCTTAAGGTGAAATTATCTTATGTATCCCAAAGCTGTTAACTTAACACACTGCACTCGTCAACCCACTGTACAAGAACTGGTTAATATTGATATTTCAGAACTATCCCCTTTTTTGTGCAGTTTGGTTTACGTGGGTGTTTGATAGTGTAATGGTTAATGTGCTGGACTGTCAGTGAAGAGGTCGGAGGGTTCGAATCCCCACCAGGGCAGAAATTTGGTTTCAGATATCTGCTCCCCCTAGCCAACTCAGCTATAATGAGTACACCGACCGCACACTGCTGGTGGGAAGATGAGACAGTCAGGGAGACGACTGGCCACCCGCCCTCATATGCCAAGACTGAGAAAATGAAGTTGTTTCCACTTCATACCCATGGCTGCTTCTCAGGCTAGCTCAGGGGACTGCTCTTCTTCTCTTCTCTTGGTTTACATGCTCTGTATTAAGGAATGTTACTCAATGATTTCGTGTAACAGCAACAGGTGTAGTATCTATTGGATAATGCACCAGCTTGATACACGCATACATACAAACACACATACACACAAAGATACATACCAACATGCATATATACATACACACAAAGATACATACATAAATACATACACACAAACATTCATACATACATACAAACATACATACCTACATACAAACATACACACCAACATACATCAATGGATGGTTTCCTCAAGCGAAACTGTAGTAAAAAACTGCAGTTCACCAGAGAAGTCAAATTACAATCTGATCGGTTAGAGAAACAAATCCTTAAGCTAGAGTTAAGTATGCAAGTTCACAGAGATAGTTTGGACGTGAATGACTTTATGGAGCTTGCAAAATCCCTCTGCCTTTTACATTTCTGAAAACAACACGGAAAGAGACTTTCTCTAAGCCATTAACTCACCATCTGATTCGCAAGCACCGGTTCGAAATCACGATTTAGTTCGCCTTCACCGGCAAATTGTGCGCGATGGGCAAGGCTACCAGACATAAACTGTCGCTTAATCTGAAGATGAAAACAAATGACTACAGTTAAGATGCCAAGAACAATAAAACGAAAAGCAATTTGCTGATTGACTGACCACTCTGGCAAATGAAGTGGCCGAGTTAAACAATGCACAAAGCGCTGACCCATTTCTAGAGCTCAACCGGCAGAAGTTACGTTGATTAGCACATGTTACAATACAGGGTACTTTCAAATGTAAATACTAATCTAATCATAAGTAAATGTAATCATCTATTAATCAAATCACTCTGGATTTTAATTTTGGAGTTCTCTTCATGCATCTGTTCATTCTGTTAGGTCTCTTGTGTCATTTCGGCGTACACTTCACACTTATCTTTTTCAGTTGGCATTCTCTCGTAAAACATCTGCCCGTAAAACCTTTGTCATTCGAATGTTATATGCTTAAATTAATTTTATGAACTATGTACACCAAAGTGCGGTTAGCAGCTTTTTTTTATAAAGAAAATACTTACCCGCTTACTAAATTTATCTGTTGTAATGGACTGATTTTCTGAGTTTGTTTCCACAGGTCGATACCTTGTGCATTAGACACCGGCGCTACAGAAGTTGCTACAGTAATTACAATTACACTCATAGCTATGTTGTCATAAAGTACAGCAACAAGTGATATTGTAATAAAAGTCATAATCTGTTGGACAAGTGCATTAAATAGACCAATCAATGAGCAATGAGGTCATTACGCTATCAACATGACATAACATAGATGTGAAGTGGCTTGAAAGAGGTTCACCAGTGTTATACTACTGCTCAACAGTCAGAAGTTAGTCATCTTAAAGACTGACCAATGACCATAACAATACTTGGAATTAATGAATTACTCTCTCGTATCATATATTAATAATCTCACATACAATTCCTTTGTCCATTCATTTGATCATAACAATACTTTGAATTAACGAAATACTCTCTCGTATTACTGAAAAATGACAATACTGATTACTATATTAACAATCCTATCATACAATTCATTTGTCCATTCATTTGACCATAACAGTACTTTGAATTAATGAATTACTCTCTTGTATTATTCTCTCTTGTATTATTGACAACTGATAATAATTATTAATATATTAATAATCTCATCATACAAATCATTTGTGTAATTGTTCACCAACTCATTCGTTTACCATTAAGCCATAAATATGATGTTATGCACTTCAATATGCATTAAAAATACATAAATTTAAAATAAAAATTCACAACAGACTTATATGAAAAAACCAAAGAAGTCATTAGTTAAGACTTAAACGATGAGAGTGTACTATAAATGACTGGGAAATCAATGCAGCTCGTCAATAAAGTGTAAAAATTAAACATAATATTTTCAACTAAATCCTTACATAAACAAATTCATGATCACATGCACGCACATCATTAGGTTTTTAAGTGTTCAAAAATAAACACAACCGACCATGGTACGAGAGACCTTTGACCTGTACTATCAAAATAGCTGAGTCACACGAATGTCAGCCACGTTCATAAATCACTCAACGTCAGAATAAATATTTACAAGCCGGCCATTGTCTTACTTCGTTGAGGAAGGCATATGGCTGTCGTTTGCCCATTTCCCTGTCCGTCGCACACAGGTAGATGAGACCGTTCTCGACCATGACGTGAAACATGACACTAGAAGTTTCACAGACATTATCTTCGTCACCAAACACATCAATGTTATCGTGGACCAAATATTTTGTACTGTTTTGACTCCTAAAGAGGGTGCTCGGTAGTGTAGTGGTTAGCTTGTTGGACTGTCAATCGAGAGGTTTGGACTTCAAATCCCCACCATGGCAGAAATTTGGTTAGAGATTTCTGCTCCACCTACGCCCCTAGCCAACTCAGCTGCAATGAGTACAGCGACCACAAGCTGTCGGTGGGAAGATGAGACGGCGAGTGAAAGGACTGGCATAATAAATTCCAGAGACTTGAAGCAGAGACGAAGAACGAGCATCACCGCAAACCATAACCTTTTTCAAAGCAAGGAACCGTTACTATAAGCCAAGCAATCAACAGCACCTGTCCTTAATTTCCTTTATTTTTCCTCTATTCGTAATCGTAAACTCAAAATTTCCAAAAGTGCTACTCTGAAGCTAAGCGCAGGGCACCAGCCTATTAAAGAGCACACATCAGACGGGTTGTCCAGAGAGCGATGTCCAGTGGAGGTCTGAGTCTGTAGTGATGGTTCGAGTACTTAGTTCTATATTTTAATAATGAGTATTTAACCGCAGTGTTGCGACAACTTCTACGTTACTTTAAGTTCTAAAAAGTTATCGGCCTATGTCAGTTGTGATAATCAGCAGTTTGTCACATTTTTTACAGAAAAAGCTGTACAAATATTATGCAAAAGTAAAGTGAATCTAACAGGCCACCCAGCCGCGGAACCCCAGGGCAGGTTCACGACACCCAGTTTTGGAAACAATGCTCTAACGCAACAGGAGAAAACATAGCCTACTAACTCGCTGTTTGATGTATAAGAAGTTTTTGCATCAACGGATGTCTGGATGTTGGGAAGAATCGACACAGCGACCGCTTCATAGTTGTTGGCTCCGACCTGGTGACTGCACAGCACGGTCGGGCCGGAGGCAATCAACGAATATTCAATCACCATGACAACCTGCAACAGGACCAATTTCAATCAATCACTATGACAACCTGCAACAGTGATAAGTTCAATGAATCACCATGACAACCTGCAACAGTGATAAGTTCACTGAATCACCATGACAACATGCAACAGCACTAATTTCAATAACCACCATGACAACCTGCAAGAGTGATTATTTCACTGAATCACCATGACAACCGGCAACAGTGGTCATTAGCAAATCACAATATAGGAATTATTCTGCAACAAGGATCATTTCCGAGACTCACAGCGACAACCTGCAACCATTTGGGTGCAATTCTTCTAAATTTAAACAGTAACCAAACTTAAAGGTAATTTTTATGTCGTCCAAATTATTTGACTAGCCAATTCCATGCCATGCTTCTTCATTCTAAGCTAAACTTCCTCTATCCAGGAGGCCCGTAAGAGACTCCTCTGCACTTCTGACATTAAACACACGATGCAAGTGCCATGTTTAAATTGCCATTCTGAAGTTCATTATTAATATTTGCTACTAATGCTGTTTTCACTGTTAACTTGCATACTTTAACGGTGCTGTCACTGCCGTGAAAGTGCAAAGGTGTAAAGTATTGTCAAAAATTTTCGTGCAACAGCCATTGGATCACGTTTCTTACTATGACCGCGTAAGTAGCATATGATTTTAAACAGTCAACACACGTAGTAAGACAGAAAAATGGTCAATTTTGCAAAATGCGTAACACAGTAACGTAAAACACTCACGTATCTCTACCGCTATCGCTGACTCAAAATACTAACACGACACTGTACGAAATGAACCTGAACCTGGTCTGTTTAGGGTGCTTTTGGAACAACACTAAGAAGTCACACCACCAAGTAGGTGGTGGTCACCGTACCGCGTCACAGCTAAGTGGCTCTTCATTAATAATCATAAAAATACCGCAATTTCGATCAGTCAGTTATAGAAAACTAAGACTTTACTTATTAAGAAGACCACTTACTTTTTTTCGATTTTGCCTGATTGCTTTAAATGCAGTGCTTACGAGAACTTTGCTAGCATTTGTAACCAAACACAAAAATTTGTCCCCAAATGAAAGATTGTACGTATCCAAGATAATTCCTAATCTATGACCTCTATAAATAGGTATTAATGTACCTAATCGTCTGCGTACACGCCCCTAATGCACACGCACGCGAAACAAACCTATCAACTACAGAGGAAGCTGCAAATGAATGTTGAAACAACTAATTACTTCAGTGCTTGTCAGTATTTATTTGCATAGCACAAATATTAATAGAATCAATGACAAAAATTATAATACTTTTAAAACTTTTAGTCCATCACTTTCTACATAGTGACAGCAAACCATTTAAGATTAATTACCTAAATACGTTTAACTTAAATATTATACATAGCATTAGGGCCTATATTTACATTTAAAAACAATTTTATTCGCGAGCAAAGCATTGTGTAAATATGGCGCTATAAGATATTTCAGACCCAGAACTCCATGGCGCATGTCAGATAACGACTTCCGTTTCGGTTGACTCTGCCATGTTTAGATGTCTGGTTGCGTCTAAATAAAAAGCAGTCGCTGGATTTATCATCGGAACGGAGACTGGCTGTATTAATGCGATATTATATTGGAAAATCTGATCGCTAATCTGTGCTTCTATCGTTAAAAATGAATGCGAAGACAGAGCGTCGTTACCGTGGAATATAACAGAGGTGCGACGCTATTATTGGCGTTTTGCGCACTGCAGTTGATACGGATAATTATGTAATATAATAGTAATTTTTCTACACCGCTGCTTTATAGCGAAGTCAGAGGTGGACCAAGCACTAGACCAACAGAAAAAGGCGTAAGAAAATGGACAAATAAGTGTAGTGCCCATAAGATGTGCACAAGACTATTCTCACTATCTTTGGTTCCGTGGTTTGTTGTTGTCTGTACTGATCAGTATACATGTAGGGCCTTTCTCGTTGAACTGGAAAAGTCCGCTGTTAGAATCTAAAAAAGTGTTTCCCTGAATATGATGCAGACTAAATTGGGGTAAATGAGTAAGGTGATGCGATCTGGATCTGGGCCATACATATAGGTCTATACTGACCTATGAATTTCGCTTGATTTGGTTTTTGGTAGAAATTCCTCCATAACATTAGACTGCTTATTAGCATTAGGCCAACTAGTCTACAGGTGGTCCGCTTGCGTTTATCAGTATCATCTGTGGTCTACCAGCATTAGCATGGGCGGCGATCCTGAGGGTCGAGGGGGACAAGACCCCCACCTTTAAGAGTGGGGGGACACACCATACATCTGTCCCCCCCCCCCATATTTTGAAGAAACACTAAATAAAGGTTACCAAATTTTTTACCAGATCAGTTCAAAACTCTTTCTAGACCAGATCAGTTCAAAGTGTCCCCCACGGTCCCACCTGTCAAACAAGATCGCCGCCAGTGAGCATTAGGGTAAACTTCTTTAATTTTGTTGGCAAGGGCCATTTACATCTGTCTCTCTACCCGTTGCCTCCCTCTCGTTTCTACTCTGTCTGCCCTCATCCCCCTTCTCTTTCTGTCGGGTGTTGTTGTTGTATGAATAGAAACTGCTTAAATTAATTCTCATACTGTGTCCAGCATTGCATAAGTATACAAACTTTCAACTGTGTACTGTGTCCAGCACTGCCTCAGTATACTAGCTTTCAACTGTGTACTGTGTCCAGCATTGTATACTAGCTTTCAACTTTGTACTGTGTCCAGCATTGCCTAAGTATACTAGCTTCAACATACTGTGGCCAGCATTACCTAAGTATACTAGCTTCAACATACTGTGGCCAGCATTACCTAAGTATACTAGCTTTCAACTTTGTTCTTTGTCCAGCATCACCTTAGAAGTATCTGACTTTCAACAGCATACTGTATTCAACAGTGTAGGGCTATCTTAAGGAACTGCTTATGTCTTTCGTAACACTTTAACAAGGAACTGCATTGGTTTCTCAGTCACTTTTAGTGCACACTCAATGTTAAAGCATTAAACTCTTAGAAACGGCTGTATTAAAAAAATTGGATAAAAACGATTTATGATGACATTGTGAATTTGTCTTGCCTGCAGGATGTGACTCTTTCTCTGACCAGATGCGAGATTCTGATCATCTGGTTCCCTGAATATGGGGAATTGCTGTGAGAGATGCTTTGGCAAGCTTGACAAAAGGTAGGCAAGGCATGTGTTGTCTGTTTATTTTATTGCTCTGTGTTAATAGAAATTAATGAGAGCTCTGCAAGTTTGTGTATACTGGGTAACGATGGTGCATATGGCTTGTGTGAAGATTTAATATTTGAGTCACTGAGAGGTCATAAGAAGGAGCTTCATGAATGCTTAGATGAATAAAGGTAGTAGGTGTATTGCTGGTGGCGATGGAATAGTGGTGGTCATCGAGGTGGCGATGGTCACCGTGGTGATGGTCATCGTGGTGGTGGTCATAGTGATGGTGATGGTCATCATGGTAGTCATAGTGATGGTGATGGTCATCATGGTAGTCATAGTGATGGTGAAGGTCATCATGGTAGTCACAGTGATGGTGATGGTGATCGTGGTGGTGGTCATCATGGTGGTGATGGCCATCACGGCGGCGGTGGTCCTGGTGGTCATTGTGATGGTGATGGTAATTGTGGTGGTTGTCACTGTGGTCATTTTGGTTATGGTGGTCATCATGGTGGTGGTCACTTTAGTGGTGATGATGGTCATCGTGGTGGTCATCAGGTGGTTATGGTGGTCATCATGATGGTCATCTTGGAGCATTCTGACTGAATTAACGGCTAACGTTTACAGAAATAACTGTCATATATGCTTCATGTAACCAAGTTTTCGATGATGTGATGCTTCAATCAACAAACAGCGAAGATTGTCAGCACCGGTGTTAGATGGACTGACTGCTTGTTAGGAGTCACATTGATCGATGGTCAGTTTCAAGAACTGGACACTGACCGATGAGCTCACATTAAATATCATCCACACTTTAGGTTTTAATATGCCATCATTCATCCTCTGCTGTGTGTCAGGGAACGACTGATGACTTTTCCCAGGTTGTTACTAGTCTATGACTTTTCCTTGGTTGTTACAGGTACATGACTTTCCCAGGTTGTTACTGGTCCATGGCTTTTCCCAGGTTGTCACTGGTACATGACTTTTCCCAGTCTGTTACTGGTCTATGACTTTTCCCAGATTGTTACAGGTACATGACTTTTCCCAGGTTGTTACGGGTACTTGACTTTTCCCAGACTGTTACTGGTCCATGACTTTTCATAGACTGTTACTAGTCCATGACTTTTCCCAGATTGTTACAGGTACGTGATTTTTCCCAGGTTGTTACAGGTACATGACTTTTCCCAGGTTGTTACTGGTCCATGACTTTTCCGAGGTTGTTACTGGTCTATTCTTGCAACCATTCTCTTTCGATATACCCTCTGAATTCCGAAAATTCTCAGTTCCCCAACCAATGGCCCCACTCATACTATGCCTCAAGCTGTTCTACTTATCAACCAAGAGGCCTTCCACTCCAAATTAAAGTCTGACCTCTTCAAGAATTCCTATCCTAATCCATCCTATCCTCCATCTTCCAAACTTTTTCGTCCTCAACAAAACTTGCCTTAGGTGTTTCTCTACCTCCTCTGTCTGGTCTTTCTGGCAAACAGACTCAGATCTTCACATCTTTTGACAACCCCTCTGACGTGACGCCGCTCTCCGTGAATAACCTGGCGCCCTGCGCTTAGCCTTAGAGTAGCGCTTTGGCAAGCTGAAGTTTAAAATTTTCCGTAATGTTTTCTTCCCAGTTGGTTATTATTGATCCATGTGTTTTCTTCCCAGGTGGTTATTGATCCATCTATGCCTTTTGCCACTCTGTTTATGTTCTAGCCTTCATGACACGAGGCAGGCTTCCGTTTCAAGAATGCATTAATTAGGCTTATGCTCAGCTACAGAATTACTACTCAGTTTGAGCCAAAATCAAATTAAATCAAAATCAGTTTATTGCAATCCAGAACAGAAAACATAACAATGACAGGTGTATCAAGCGACATCAAAAGAATATAAACCAGGGCAGCAAAGGGAAACCCAGAAGGGATGTAATTCCTGCTGGATTAGGGCATGCAATACCTGTGTACTCATAAAAACCTAAAAATAGTACTGGCCTGCATAAGACACATCCTAAGGCCACAACTGGAATGAAAACTTCTTTTCATGTTGTGGTATTCTTATTGTCAAGCAGTGTTTTAGAGACATTTTAAATGATGAAGAGTGCTTTGTATTTAGAAAGACCAGGTGGATGGTTGCTTGGTGTTGCTGGTATACATACTATGCTGGCAGTTGTAATTGTAATTAGTAACTTCTGTAGCGCCGGTGTCTAATTCACAAGGCATCAACCGATGGCACACCAAAACCAAGCCGTAATCTGGTCAATATCCAGAAGATCAGTCTGTAAGATTGCTTTGGTGTCATACACTGACATGTTTCTGAATGGTTCAGAGTTAAAATTTCATTATGTAAAAAGATTTATGCAGTTTAGTTTAGTTGAGATGATGACATAGCTTGTAGCACAATGAAGCTTAATCATCATCATCATCATCATCATCATCATCATCATCATCATCATCATCATCATCATCATCATCATCATCATCATCATCATCAATCATTATTATTAATTAAATTTGTTAAGGAAGGAAATGAATTTGAGATAGGAAAAGAGAATGGCAGTCAATTCCATTTCTTGGGCAGACGCATGATGATGAAATATCAAACCTGTTGGTTTTAATTCCATGTGTAGGCCTATGTAAATTTAACTTTTATGCCGTTAGTTGCAAGCCATATAACTATACTACGTTAAACCTGTTCATAATATTGTATTGTTTTCCCCCTACTGACATTGTGCTACTTTTTCACTATTGCGTGCATTGTTGTTGTAAAACTGTGGGTGTTTTCTCGTGCTAATCAAGATTACTTACTTACTTACTTACGCGGCCGTGGAGGGGCGCTGGCCACCCGGTCACATACGTCTCATACGTCGAGGCTAAGGGAAATGAGGTCCATGAAACTGCTTTCTATGGTGATATGCCCAGATGTGCTGCAATTCCTTTGTCATGTGGTGTCATGCACCTGCATTAGCTTGACGCACAAAACACGCCTGAATACAGTTTAATGATATCTTTCATGACTTTTATCTCGTAGCACGTAAGAAGGAAGTACACCTTCTGGGGTCCTGTAGCAGCCTGCGTTTATGGCTGATTCTCTTGCTACGGGAATGTCAGCCTTTGGCAGGTGTTTATGGCTGGTTGTCCGCCTCCAGGAATCTTATTGTGTCCGGTTTTATGAGGTGAGAGGACAGTGACCTTGTCCGACCCGACAGTTTTAAGGAAATTCATCAAATCTGTGAGATCAGCCTACCACAGTTTGCAGGATGTATTGCAGGGTGTATCAAGGGACGTGGGAGCTGATTGGTTTGGTTATTCAGCTTGGGATGTGGAGAGTACGGGTTCGAACCTCCTCTGAGGGTGTTACTGTGGATGTACCTTGAGCAGATCCATCACTGTCAGTTGCCCAGCGCCATCGATTGATGCTTAGTCGTTGGACTGTGGCACTTAATAGATGCAGAAATAACAGCATATGCAAATTTTGCGTAGAACTATGTGTTTAAAGTGCTGTTAAATTTTTCTATGTATGTGTTTATGCATGCATGTATGTATGTATGTATGTATGTATGTATGTATGTATGTATGTGTGTATGCATGCATGCATGCATGTATGTATGTTGGTGTGTATGTATATATGTATGAGCAAATGGACATTCACATGTTCGTGACTTCTGTAAAATCATTATCTATAGTGGCTTGAACTTTGATGTAAATTGTTGTGTATAGGCCACAGGAAATTCATGAAAAGAATGCTTGCAAATAATATTTATTTCTGTAAATTGAATTTTTCAAGTGTTAGAAGTTAATTAGTTTAGAGACTAAAGGGAGTTTTGAAATTTCGTGATATCTGCACTGATAGTTTACCTTTGTTTGAAATGGCATTATGAAGTGAATATAGACAAAGCAAATTGACAAAATGAAAATCTAGAATATTATTCTACTGAAGACTGAAGAAATTGAAACAGTTTTAGGATTTCTGAAAATTTAGCTTCTACACGTTAATTTTATTAAACAGTAAATTGGGTTATTAGGCTTTTCAAGCAACTTGGACTGCAGATTTAGTTTCAAGATGTGTCAGATTAATTTTATTACATGGAGATTAAAATAAATTCCCGAATTATCAATTTCTGCAAATTTAGCTTCTAATTGTTATTGAACTTTGAAGTAAATTATTGATAAAATTCAGATATAGAAAATCAAATAAATTATCGCAAACTAAACAGAATTTAATAATTTCGTGATTTACGCAAATATAGTTTGTAGGACAATGTAGGTGTTTAAGATAAATTAATTATGTATAAATAAATTTTAATGTTTTGTTGACCAGTATAGCAGTGATTCACCCATGTTTTCAGCAGAGTTTCAAAGGTCAAATAGAGGTCATTGTTTTGTGGTAGTTATTTTAAATCTGAGATTTTGTTATGCTGTTGTGAAATAAACAAGGGAAGATCCATGACACTGATTGGTTGGGATTAGAGGGAGGGGAATGGTTTCGTGGACGTTAATTCTACCCTACTTCCTGCAACATGTCTGTTTATTCCTGCCGTTAAAGGCAAAAGACACTGTAATGACTATGTTTTTGTCTGCCTCTGTGTATGTGTGTATGTTTGGCTGTGTGTGTATATATGTGTGTGTGTGTTTAGGGGCGTATTACTGTGTGTGTGTGTGTGTGTGAGTGTATGTGTGTGTGTATATATATATGTATATATATGTATATATGTATATATATACATGTTTTTCTCAAAATAGAGAAGAATGGCATAGTTTGATTCCTGGACCTGCATAAGGGCAGAACACTGAAGAAGATGTATGTGTATATATGTGTATATGTATTAGCATTTGTGTGTGTGTGTGTGTGTAATGTGTATATATTTGTGTGTATGTATATGTTTATGTCTGTGTGTATGTGTGTGTATTGGTGTCTTTCTGTGTACCTGTGAGTGTCTGTGTCTTTGTCAGTTTGTGTCTACATGTAGGTGCTTTTTGAGTTTGTGCTCGTGCTAGTTTGTGTGGGAGTATTTGTGTCTTCGTTTGTGCTGTTCAGAGTGTTTGTGCATGTTTCACTGTGAATGTCTTTGCATGTGTTCTTTTGAGCATTTCTTAGTTTCGTTGTCTGTTTACTGGTATATGTGTCTATCTGTGTATGTTTGTCTGGAAGTCTTTGTGTGTGTCTTTGTTTGTTTTTGAATATGTTTGTGTATGTCCTTGAGCGTGTCATTGTGTGTGTCTGTCTGTATCTTCGCGTGTCTGTCTTCATTTCCTTCAAATGGTCCATGTTGTCACTGTCTGGAAGTCTGGAAGTCTTATTGGATGCTGTTATGCATGTCTTTGAATATGTGTGCATTGTCTGCGGTGTACGACCTTGAGAATGTGTGCATAGCTGTCTGTTTGTCTGTGTTTGTTCTTCTTTATCTCTGGCTCCTGGTATAAAGTTTGTCTAGTCCTAATCGAGGTCGATTTGTAAGAGTCCTGGTTTCGTGGTGCATGACGCATTCCACTCCAGTTGAGAGCGCCCATTGTGCTTAGTGTGGTCAGTGCTCTTCAAGGCAATGTTTGGAAACAGCAGACACTACTGTATACAGAGTGCTAACAGTCAAATTGTCTGATAGTGTGGTCTTTGGCTTTTGTCAACCACATCGATATTCTTAGCTTCTTACTTCACTAGGAATTATGTTTGGTTATGCTGTATGTAGCGCAATGGTTATCGTTACTGTTAGCACAGAGGCTGGGACTCTTAAATTCTCATATGCCGATAATTGTAATTAGTAACTTCTATTGTGCCGGTGCCTAATGCACAAGGCATTAACCGATGGCTCACCAAAACTAAACCGTAATCGGGTCAATTTATCCAGAAGATCAGTCCGTAAGATAGAGCATATGGTGGATAAGCAATATGAAAGAGACAAGTCTCAAGTTGAGAATGAAATGACACAAATGTCCATTCATGTTTGGAACCTTTTCTAGATTTTTTCTAATTTTGAATTGGAATTCCCTTCCTGTATCTGCTTGATCTGCTCAGTCGCTTGTGTCATTTCATGCTCAACTTAAAACCGACATCTTTCATATGCTTATCCTTCATAGGCTGCTTCTCTGTCTTATGGACTGATCTTCTGGATATTGACCTGATTACGGCTTGGTTTTGGAACACCATTGGTTGTTGCCTTGTGCATTAGGCACCGTGGCTACAGAAGTTGCAAGTTAACAATGATAATAAAATAATAATAATAATAGTCTAGTAGTTAGTATGCTTGACTGCTAGCCCAAAGCTTAGTGTTCAAATCCCTGCCAATGCCATAATAGAAATATATTTAAAGATTTCTGTTCTAAAATCGTTTAAGCTAGCTTAGCTCTAAAATGATTAGATTTAATGATTGGATGAAAATGATTAGATTGACACTAGTTCCTCCTCATCTTCCTATTTCTTTTTTCTTCTTATTCGACTTCTTTCTTCTCGTTCTTTATCGTGTTCGTTTCATGATATCGACTTATTCGATTCTGAAACCACGCGTCGAAGAAACTGAGGTCTGAGACATCAGTGTTGTCCACGTTCCGTGATTGCTGCTGATGAGGTGCGTTTTTCGTGCCACGGCAAATTAATGACCGTGAAGAAATACTTCTGACCTGCTGCTCTCTTTGATTTGTTTCAGACGATATCTTCGAACGCGCTACAATGTGGAAAGAGACATATCAATCGAGGTATGTAGACTCTACCTCAAGTCAAATCAAATCAAATATTCGTTTATTTCTCATACCACTGTACAATTTACAATCACCAATAGAAATGAGAGTGTTTAGATATTCTCTCAGCGGTCCCTCCCCTTCCCAATGCTAATAAATGTTTGCTGCAGGTCAGTATGTCAATTACAATTGGGACATTCCAGCTGTACTGCCCTGACATTCCTGCTATCTTGCCATTCTGACCATCTTGCCATGGTATACTGTCCATCTTTCCATGATGTTCTGACCGTCTTGTTAGGACATACTGGCCATCTTGCCAGAACATACTTACCATCCTGCCGTGACGTGAAAGTCGTCTTGCCATAACATACTAACCATCTTGCCATGACATACTGATCATCTTGCTATGGCATACTGACCATCTTGCCATGACATACTGAGTGTCTTACATTGACATACTGACCATCTTGCCTTGACTTGCTGACCTCTTGCCATGACATACTGATCGTCTTGCCATGACATACTGACCGTCTTGTCATGACATGATTGTCGTCTTGCCATGGCATCCTGGACAAACTGACCGTCCTGTCGTGACATACATGTACAGGGCGACAATCGCCTTCTTGTGAAACAAGCAAAACAAATGTCTGAATTAACTGTGCCCGACCTCTAGCCATCGCTAAAACCCGTGCAGCTGGCCACTCCCAGGAGAGGCACTCCTACTTCCTCCCTCCTCAGCCTTCGTCATCCTCAATGGAGGAGACGCGCCGGAATAAATCAATCGGATGCAGGATGCAATCGCCATGGATACGAAGCATCCTGACTCCCGACAGTAGTATTTGCCAACAGCAAGCACTAACTTTGCTCGAACGCTAACACTGATCAATGTGTCTGGTGGAAAACCAGGTTCACTGGAACTGCCATTTACTTTTTTCCGATAGGCCACTTTACGCTTACAGTTTGGCCATTGGGCACAATGACCGTTTTTTAACTGTCACACAATTTTTCTGTTATTATCTAGAGTTCTGTTTACTGTAGTGTCTGCAGTTATGCTTGTGTGTATATATGTATGCATGTATGTTTGATGCATGCTTGTATGTATGATGCTTCGCACCTGTGGTTCAGATTTACTGGGTCATGTGAAAGATGATTAGTGTCACCCTCATCCTTTTTGTATGCTTGGGACTGGCTCCAGCACAGTTTTGGCAGAGGCAGAGTTACAATTGGATGGCTAGTTACTGTTTAACAGTACTGTGTCATTACAAAGATCATTAGCATGGCCCTCCTCCTTATCCAGGCTTGAGACTGGCACCACTAGTGCACAGATAGTGGAGGTGTTACATTTGAAGAGCCAAGTAAGGAATGAACATAAATTCATCAATATGTATGTATGTATGTATGTATGTATGTATGTATGTATGTATGTATGTATGTATGTATGTTTGTATGTATGTATGTATGTATGTATGTATGTATGTATGTATGTATGTATGTATGATGCATGTATGTATGATGCATGTATGTATGTATGTATGTATGTATGTATGTATGATGCATGTATGTATGTATGTATATGTCCATTTATACAGTGCCTTGCAAGAGCCTGAGTGTTTTACAAAAGGTGCTATATAAATGTGTAGACATAGACTAGAATTCTGAGATTGGGCGTTGAGTGCTTATCAGAGGGATGGCAGGAGTTAATGGTTCAACGCCTCCGTCCTTCCTCCCTCTCTTCCTCCCTCTCTTCCTCTCTGTCTTCCGATCTTTCCTATCGCTGTCGTTGAGCTGGAAAAGACAGAATACGGTCATGTCGTGCTAAGCATTACATCACATCGCAGCCAGATCTGTTTTGTCCAGAGAAATATGTTTCTAAATCTTGGGAACTACTGGTGCTTTGTGTACTACGATGGTGGCGCTTTAGTAAACGATAGTAAATGGTAGTAAATTCATAGTAGATGGTAGTAAATGGTAGTAAATTATAGTAATTGTTAGTAAATGCTAGTAAATGATAGTAAATGGTATTAATTGGTAGTAAATGGTAGTAGATGGTAGTAAATTCATAGTAGATGGTAGTAAATGATAGTAATTGTTAGTAAATGCTAGTAAATGATAGTATATGGTATTAATTGGTAGTAAATGATAGTAAATGGTAGCATATGGGGGGCCCGATAGCGCATTGGATAACATCTGGCGTAGAGTGCGAGAGGTACAGAGATCGAGTCCCATAGGCGGACATGCTTTGTAGGCTGCAATTTGCGCCGTGTATTGCCAGGCTGTCTGTTCTGTTAGTAGTTAAGGTTTATCGCATAACATGTACATGTACAGCGCAGTGCGTTTGCAGGCGCTTAATTAAAGAAAAAAAATTAATATTATATGGTAGTAAATGGTAGTAAATGATTGTCATTTGTAAGAATTGGTAGTAAATGGTAGTATATGGTAGTAAGTGGTAGTAAATGATAGTAAATGGTAGTAATTGGTAGTAAATGATAGTAAATTGTAGTAAATTTGTAGTTATTGGTAGTAAATGGTAGTAAATGATAGTAGCGGGTAGTAAATAGTAGTAATTGGTAGTAAATGGTAGTAAATGATAGTAGATGGTAGTAAATGGTAGTAAATAATAGTAAATGGTAGTAAGTGGTAGTAAGTGATAGTAAATGGTAGTAAATAATAGTATATGGTAGCAAATGGTAGCAAATGCTTTCCACCAGACACATCAGTGTTAATGTTCATCCAGGATTTTACGAATGTGGCAGATGAACAGAGCAATCATACTAACATACTTTTGTCCAGTGTGCCTGCTGGGCTGGCATACGGCAGGCAGATAAATTTCGTCGTTTTTTACCACCTTTTGTGAATTTATCACTTTTCCGATGACCTGTTTTGGTTTCCTCCATATTTCATGAGAAATTTCATGACTTTTTAAGCTCGTACATTTCTGAAAAGACGTTCTGTCCCAGAGTTCTGATGACATTTTGCGATTCCCTGATTTTTCTTGGCCTTTCTCATTAATTTCCCGGTCATTTTCTAACCTTTTCCATTTCCCAATTTTATCCTGTCCATTTTTATGTAATAGTGATTTTAGTGCAACACTCACGCACACCATTTTTGGATACGCAACTCAATGGCATGTCCTGCAAAAATAAGATGGGGTCATGGTAGCATTAGCCCTTGGATCCAACCTGGCTTAGTTCGGGTAATTTTGCCTGCGACGTGGAATAGGCTCGTTCAAATTCCTTCCATTTTGACCAGTCTTAACACACGAGAAGCTTATTATAGTCACGTCGATCTTCTCCGTAAGGCAGATTTGTGACCAGGTCGTGAATTCGGTTTCGGTGGCACAGCTGTCAGGTTCCCGTGGCGAAGCTAATGACAAAATTGCCATCCTTAGCGTGTGCGTCGGTGTGCTTTGAAATTTCCGATGAAAGTAACTTGTGGCTTGACGGCGACTTGTCTGCAATGTCTAGACGCGTCAATTAATTCTGTCATCCGCTTCCTCTCTCGACTGTCATTCTCACCTCTCTCTCTCGCCCTCTCTCGTGCCACCTTTTCATTGACGACTGAAAACCGAACTTTTCTAGCTGTCCTAGCCCGGTTCTCTTTTCCTATGAGTGAAGAAGCTGGCCTCCCTGACGCGGATTTTGTGTCGAGAAATTTTCGAAGATTTACATTTACTTTACCACCGTAGCACCGTGCTGCCTCCTCGACTGGACCTCGCCCCATTCCGACCTGACACACAAACATACCAAACGCCATGGTTATTGCGGACTTGATTTGTTATTGTACAGGTTAAATAAGCAGGTCTTCCAGACGCGGCTTTTGTGTAGCACTGAGAAATATTTCAGAGATTTACATTGCAATTAACAGTCACGGAACAGGTCGACCACTGTCTTATTTCTGCAGGATAGTGGCACTTAACAGATAAAGCAATTTTATTTTTAATGTGCATAATAATTATTTAGGATGTTGTATAAATTTATAATTCCATTTCGTGGCTCTGTTTTGGTCCCTTACAGACATACATATGCACCTCAGTTCATATTTACAGACTTTGTGCATGTAGGTAATGCTTTACATGTTTAAATAAGAATAATAATAATTATTATTACTACTACTACTAGCGGTAGTACTACTGCTACTACACAGAAAAATGATGTGCATATTAGTCAGATCCTGTTTATCAGAAAACCTCTGTTGAGTGTCTCTCATAGAGGTGCTATAACTCTGTGATCACAATTTATACTGTGCTACAAGGTGCAGAGTCGGTGAAATTGTGAGAAATGGCACTGTTCCCGAGATCAGCGTTGTCTCATCACACACATACCCGGAAATACGGAACCGTCTAACTCTTTGGATTGGATGTGATCAGATGAGTTACTTCCCTCGGTTGCAGAAGCAGGTGGTCGAACGCAACCTCAGCAGCTTGAACATCATTGCTCAGTTGTTGAGCGATCGTCTGGGCAGCTTCTACATGATGTGCAGCAATTACCAACGTGGGCATGGGAAATTCGGTCAGCTGGTGGTGTTCCTATTGAGTGATGGCCACACTACTGCCTCAGCCTCCTAAGGACCTGCTGCACTACTGCTCCGAGCATGCTCAGAGCATACTCGGCGTTGTGACTAAGCAGAGTAAGGTCGTGGAACACAGAGTAGAGTTGTGGGAGGCACAGGTTTTGTTCATACAGAGTGACTATGCCTCAGACTCACATTTCTGTGTGACTTTGCACACGTTAAAATTGTTCGTAATAAATAATAAATAAATAGAAGTTGTTCTGGATTAAAGTCGTGGGATGTACAGGTTTTGTGCATACAGAGTGAATGTGCAGATAGAAGTAGTTCCATAGTTAAGTCTTGGGATGTACAGGTTTGTTTACGGAGTGAATGTGCAGGCAGAAGTTGTAGAGTAAAGTTGTGGGATGCACAGGATTTGTTAACAGACTAAAAAGTGTTGTACAGATGCAGTTCAATTTAACTGGAATTGTCTTATACAAAAATGCATAGCACACAATCTGACCGTGTCACTGAGTTAGAAAAAGCACCCTGGAAAACCAGGGCTACTTCTTTTATGCCAGTAAAAAGTATTATTTTTACATTGCTAATGAATTGAACGTTCCACAGCAGAAGTCACCAACCCCAGCATAATCAGAGTAATTAACATGCAAGAATTTGCAAAACAAAGATGTCTGTACAAAGGTCATCCCACAAAATGCACTATATGTAAGGTTCATGACTGTACGATAGAACATCGATGGCGCTGAGCAGTTGTGAGTGAAGGACTTGCTCAGTGTCCCTGCACAGGGGAGAATGCTCAAACCCGTACTCTCCGCACTACAAGCCAAGCACTATTCATTCGGTTTCCTTGCCCCATAGTTACCACACATGACCCAGAGATCGAAGGTTCAAATCTCTGCAGTTCATTACTTTCTGCAAACTCCAGATTTGAACCTCTACTTCAGTCGACAGCGTCATGAAATTGTGCATGAAGGACTTATTCAAGGTTCCTACACAGTAACCGTCTCAGAGAATGAGTCTCAAACCCGTACTCCCTATATTATAAGCCAAGCGCTCTAACCAATCGGCTACCGTGAACCAATTTACTCGCCCGTGTTCCACGCCCAAATGAAGACCACCCAGAGTAAGCTCCGACTGCGCCCGAAGCAGTGGTGGAACACACCCTGAGTGGGCCCCATCTGTGCCTCTCGCGACATCCACGGCCTCTGTTGCTTAGCAATCGACTTGACTCGACTCGGTCGGTCGCACGGGTCGAGTGTTTGCTCTGTCCTCGTCGATGCCAACCATAAAACTCAATTATCCCCCAAATTATTTAATGCGGCGCCACATGGTCACAAGAAGTCAGCTCTATTGCTCCGAAATCTGTCAATCTGAATCCGCCGTAAGGCCTACGTGTGCCCCAAAGACCTTGCCGACGTACGCCCGGAGATAATGTCTGAAAACTGCAAAGACCTAGGTCCCTATGTTACTATATGCAGCCAGAATGCACAGGTACATCCACTATCTAGTGGTAGCGAACTGTTGACGTCGCTAGGGTATATGCAAGTCCCGGAAATTTCTCAGTGAAGAACTTGCTGAAGGTCTCCCATGCAGTCACCTTCTCTAACGGAGTCTGCCAGGCAGTTGCGTCTATCCCCCCTAAGTCATTGGAGCAACTTCCCCTTCCCCTCTTCTTCCGCCCTCACCCTTTCTCCCCCCCCCCTAAAATGGTGGCACGCACATTGACAGATCTCCCCCCCGCCCCTATTTCGTGGATGGAGCATTTGCTCCAAGGTTTCTATGGCGTAATACCGTTTTAGCGTGGGCAGTACTTTTGTGCGATACGTACAGAAGAAGAGCAGTCCCTTAAGCTAGCCCTGAGGCAGCCATGGGTATGAAGTTAGCGATTTCATTTCCTTGGCCTCGGCATATGAGGACGGGTGGCCAGTCCTCTCCGTCGCCGTCTTATCGTCCCACAGACAGTGTACGGTCAGTGTACTTATTATGGACGAGTTGGCTAGGGGCACAAGTGGAGCAGAAATCTCAAACCAGTGGGGATTTGAACTCCCGACCTCTCGATCGACAGTCCAGCACGCTAACCACTACAGGGGATTTTTTAAGAAATTTTCACTGGTGGGGAATTTTGAAAAAGGGCATTTTTCGCGCGTAATTTTAAGTCAAAAAGCACTGAATCAGAGAAACCTTTCTGAGCTGTGGGCCACATGAATAATTACTAATAATTTTTTTATTATAATATATTATATTATTTAATTTATTATTTAATGTCATCATTTAATTTAATATTAATTTAATATTTATTATTATTATATAATTGTCTAATAAACAAGAAACATTTAGTACAGCCATTTTCTGTTTTAACAAGTACCTTTACCTGGATACGGTCCATTCTTCATCAGTTTTGCTTTTCTTGATTCTTTCTGTAGTCGGCATGCTTGTAATTTAACCAATATTATTCTTGCGTAAATTCGATAAATCCCAATCCCAATCCCTAGAGATTAGCTTTATCGTAACCACTAACCAAAATTCGGTTTTACGGTTTTAGTTTATGTTTAGTTTTCGCTTTTAAATGATAAAATTTGAAATATCAACACACCGAAGACGTAAATAACAGCAAAGAGCAGACTACTGGTGACCAAAGAAATAGAAGTTTCAAAGATTTCATGTTTACTGTGGCAGACTATGGTGACCAAAGAAATATAAATAATAAAGATTTCACGTCTGCTGTGGCAGACTATTGGTAACCAAAGAAATATAAATTATAAAGATCTCACATCTGCTGTGTGTTGCATTTACAGTATATCATATGCATAAGGTCACACAAATGAAAAGAAATTATTATTTGGGACTAAAAAGGGCAAATTCACTGGTGGGGAAAAGGACAAGGACTGGTGGGGAATTCGAAAGGGCTGGTGGGGAATTTCCCCACCAGTCAACATGTTAAAAAATGCCCTGAACCACTACACTAGTGCCTCTCATGCTAGCTCAAGGGACTGCTTGTCTTCCTCCTCCTGTTCCTGCTGCACTTCTGCCTTCTCTTCCTGTTATTCCTGAGGTCCTCTTCCACTTCCTGTTCTTCCTCTTCCACTTCCTGTTCTTCCTCTTCCACTTCCTGTTCTTCCTCTTCCACTTCCTGTTCTTCCTCTTCCACTTCCTGTTCTTCCTCTTCCACTTCCTGTTCTTCCTCTTCCACTTCCTGTTCTTCCTCTTCCACTTCCTGTTCTTCCTCTTCCACTTCCTGTTCTTCCTCTTCCACTTCCTGTTCTTCCTCTTCCACTTCCTGTTCTTCCTCTTCCACTTCCTGTTCTTCCTCTTCCACTTCCTGTTCTTCCTCTTCCACTTCCTGTTCTTCCTCATCCACTTCCTGTTCTTCCTCTTCCACTTCCTGTTCTTCCTCTTCCACTTCCTGTTCTTCCTCTTCCACTTCCTGTTCTTCCTCTTCTGTCTCGTCCTCTGCTTCTGCTCTTAATGGTATGCGCCCTACATCAAGTGTGTGTCGATTCATACAGGCAGCTCATACCTTATGTGTGGAGCCGACGAAACAAGCACTAGTGTCTGATTTCGTCAGACAAGGCTCTGAAACTACAGACTACTGGAAATCGGTTTGTTTATGTGGGAGAAATTGCGTCGTACTCCTCCGCCTCCCAAGTCAATGATTCATGTTGTCTGAAGACGTGACGAATGCGCGATGCTAACTGTTTATGTCCGTCGTCACAACGTGTGATCGTGAAGGGCGTCGGATGTTGTGTTTTTGGGGCCGGAGTGTGATTTGTGGACTGCAGCTTTCGCTGCTACGTGTGAATTATGCCACTGCCCCTTCCGTGTAGAAATTTTCCACCGAGTACTGAATCCGAGTATTTGGATGTACTATTTGCCGGATCCGGATATGAACCGGGTACCATTTGTTCCATATGCGAAGCTTCACAGTTTCATGTAATAAAAAATTATCGAAATAAATTTGTGTACTTGTAATAAGTGACTGATACATTTTGAATTTTAGTCATTTCTGTGCAGTTGTGAAGTTTTATAAAATTGCATTAAATTCAATAAATTGACATAATTTTAAGAAAATGGAATTGAATTCAATGGGTGTGTAATTGTTTTAAGGCTGAACATTTATAATTTTATATACGTAAGTTTACTGAATAAGTTTTTAAAGAAAATTTTTTTTGCAACTATTTGCGTCTACAGTATTTGCCGAGGCGAATTGTTCCGGAAACGGGATTTCCGGCCGAGACAAATGTCCGAGGGGATTTCCGGTTGACCCCTAGTTCTAATCATGGACTCTATGTAGTGACCCAGGACTAGTTTTTCATACACTTTCAAACTTGCAAATCGGTTAATGAGTGTATAGAAAGCATAGTGAATAAAGAAAATTAATAAATTAAAATAAACAAGTAAATTGAAATAAACAACTACACAAGTTAATTAAATTAAACAAATAAATTGAAATAAATCAATTAAACACGTTAATTAAATTAAACAAATAAATTGAAATAAAACAAACAACTTAATTAAATTAAACAAATAAATTCAAATAAAAATTAAATTAATTAAATTAAACAAATGAATTGAAATAAAAGCATCTAAAGTTGTAAGAAGCAACGGTGACAGGTAACGGATGAATGCTGTAGGTTCTCCGTTTCCCAATCAATACTCGTGTGTCCTGTAAATGAATAGCTTCTGCCACTGATTCTCTGTCGGAAGAAGGTCCTTTGTTTCGGAGAACTAATTCCTCTTGGGCTCTTCGTTGACGCAGCCTTGAGTAGATTAACCATTCCACCCTACCTTTCTTGTGGCAGTCAATCCATTTTCTCTTTGGCTTCTCTAAGCTTGATGGTCTAGTGGCTAGCGTGCTGGACTGTCAACCGAGAGATTGGGGGTCCAAATCCCCGCCAGGACAGAAATTTCTTTGGAGATTTCTGCTCCACCTGCGCCCACTAGCCAGCTAAGCTATAATCTGACCGTACGCTGTCGGTAGGGAGATGAGACGGCAAGGGAGACGACTGGCCATCTGCCCTTGTATGCCGAGGCTAAGAAAATGATTTTGCTAACAGTTCATGCTCGTGGCTGCCTCTCAAGGTAGCTCAAGGATTGATCTTTTCCTTTTTCCTCTAGGCTTCATAATAGATTGTTTAAACTACAATAAGCAAGGTCTTTTAAAAAGAACATGCACTCTGATGTAAGTAAATTATTAATCCTTTCAGAGCAGAGGTCAAGTAAAGGCGGTCATACACTAAATGATCCAATTGGATTTTGCCAGTCGGGTTGGATGGCTTTGGTGTAGTGTGGACCAAAAGAGCACAATCTAAGTGTCTGGTTGAAGAATTGGTTCTGATTTAGTACTAGTGTTGAAGACCATTCTGTTCTTTTGTGATCTTGTATAGTCAGGTCAGGAACACCTCTGATGAGTCTTTAAAGAAACATTAATTATATATAATAATATAATAATATTTATTCTTTAATTAAGCGCCTGCAAACGCACTGCGCTGTACATGTACATGTTATGCGATAAATCTTAACTACTAACAGAACAGACAGCCTGCAATACACGGCGCAAATTGCAGCCTACAAAGCATGTCCGCCTATGGGACTCGATCTCTGTACCTCTCGCACTCTACGCCAGATGTTATCCAATGCGCTATCGGGCACTTACAATTACAATGATAAGGTTACGCGATAGTGTAGTGGTTAGCGTGCTGGACTGTAATTAGTAACTTCTGTTGCACCGGTGTCTAATGCACAAGGCATCAACGGATATGGCACACCAAAACCAAGCCATAATCAGGTCAATAACCAAAAGATCAGTCCACAAGACAGAGAGGCAGCTTATGGTTGATAAGCAATTTCAGTCTTGCAATGTCCCCAAGTTGTGGCACCCTTCGGTCGGCTGCCCATGGATTTCTGACTGTCCCTGTTTTAGGCTGTAATGCATACTGCTACAGCTGAGTCCAGAAGCTCTGCCTATGTTTGGCCCACTAGCTGGATCGCCTTCCTTGAGACCTGAGGCTCGAGCCGCTCTCGAAGAAGATGAGCTCCTCATTTTGTCCCTTCCACAGTTTCGCAGAGGCCTGAAGTCAGCATTATTCGACAGTAATTTCACTGGTTTGGGTTGGGACTTGGGAGCCCCACTGTTGAGTTTTTTTTCTTGAAATGGCACTGTATAATCAGATTAAAAAAATTTACAATTATAATGTTATCTGCAATTTTTAGTAACATATATTTTTTATTTTGTTTCAGTTTGAAAATCTCATGGACGAGGTAAGATCTCATTCGAGTCAAACTGCAATTTCAGTCACTCGTTTAGTCTCCATTGGGTCCTACTGGGGCTTACATTTTCCGAAATCAGGGCAGAGTTTAAGCCTCGCAGATTTTCTGTATGCTGCATGTATTTAAAACTGCACAGAATCAGTATATCGAGTTTCAAATGTATGCCATGCAAACTTCGATGTTGGCTTCATCTTGATTCTGTCTGTCTGAAATGCAGAGTCTGTATAGCATTTAGTCCCTGGGCTTAGATGGGGCTTAGATGGGCAACGCTGGGTGTGAGGACTCTGCCACAGTTAAACCTAGTAGATTTGCATGATAGTAATCCTCTGCCTTCCAAGCTTTCTCGTCCTCAACGAAACTTAGCAGCCCCTCTGCCAGACAACCGGACTTGCTTCTTTACTTGACATCTTTGGACTACCCCTCTGACTTGACGAAGCGCTTCTGAATGAGCTACTGCTCTGCGTTTAGTTGTAGAGTGGCGCTTTAGAAAGGTGGACCAATTTTCACAATTTTTTAAACTGTGAAGGTCATAATACATTTCCTGCACATCAGAAAATACATTATCAATTTTTTTTAAACCGTCTTAGGACGGGCAAACATCTAGTAATGATAATAATTCTCGGTCTTCTGTACATGTCTTATCTCTTGCACACAAAACAATTTCAACAACCTTTCCACTGGTTTCCCTGGTTCAGCCCGATACCAGAGACGTAAAATCCACTGGAGTTTTGACTCTTTTGAGGAGGATTTATGACCGGAAGCTTCGTAACATCCGATGTAAACAGTTTCTCGCGTTTAATATTGAACAGTTGGTATATTATAACGCTCGTGGTTCTGTCGTCAAGAGCAACGTGCGCACGTGTCACCAAAGATCGATCGACCGGGCAGTAATCCGGCGTTATCGCGGGATTACCGGCCGATCGATTACTGAACTGATTGCTTGATTGATTAGTTATATTTGATTGCCTGATTGATTGCTGCGGCTTTCAAAGGGTAAATGTCTTAACAACGTTTGCGAAGATGGATCGCACGGCTAGTCCGCAACAGTCGTAGTAGTAGTTGTTGTTCTTGTAAGTGGGGAGGAGGGGTAGGGGTAGGAAGAAGAGGAGAAGGAGTAGGAGGAAGAGGAGGAGGAGGTTAGGAAGAGGAGTATGAGGAGGAGTAGGAGTAAGGAGAGGAGGAGTAGGAAGTGGAGGCGTAGGAATAGGAAGTGGAGGCGTATAGGCATAGGAAGTGGAGGCGTAGGAGTAGGAAGTGGAGGCGTAGGAGTAGGCAGAAGAGGAGGAGGAAAGGAGTAGGAAGAGGAGCAGGAAGATGAGTAGTAGTAGGAGATGGAGCAGGAAAGAGGAGGAGGAGTAGGAAGAGGAGGAGCAGAAAGAGGAGGAGGAAAGGAGTATGAAGAGGAGGAGGAAGAGGAGCAGGAAGAGGAGTAGGAGATGGAGGAGGAAGAGGAATAGGAAGAGAAGGAGGAAAGCAGCAGGAAGAGGAATAGGGGGAGTAGTAGGAGATGGAGTAGAAAGAGCAGGAGGAGGAGTAGGAAGAGGAATAGGAAGGGGAGGAGGAGTTGGAGTAGGAAGAGGATGAATAGGAGGAGGATTTGGAGGAAGATTAGGAGGAGGAGGAGGAGGAGCTAATTATCTGGGCCCGAATTCCTTTCACAACAAACAGGAACATTAGTCTGCCCTTTAATTGCTGCCAGCGCGCGCAGAATCGCAATGCGTGTTATTCCAGGAGACATTAACGTGCAGTATGTGACGTCGTCCTCCATAAAACCGGAAGTGCACCGTCGTACTCCGTAAAACCGGAAGCACATGCTTCGTCGTAACATCAGACCAGACTGCGCTGTCGACGCCATTTGGCTTAGAGGAGTAATGCGGCGACGCCGTGGTCTGTCTTTGTTCCATGTCGCTTTCCAATTTCCATGGTGCTTGAGGCTGTCGAAGATAAACGACCGGTTTTTTTGCTGTTCTCTTGTCGGACTTACGTCGCTCGATCGCCTGGGTGGCACTCTTAGTCGACGCGGGATTTTTTTATGTAATGGTCGTCTGTTTTTGAGAACCAGTCTGTACACGGCGCGCGTGTTTGCTATAGAAACCGTTGCCATAGAAACCGTTGCCTTGAGTTTTGTGTCGTCCGTATTAGCAGAGAGAATGTTTAAGTGTGTACAGTGTATGTAAATAATGGTGCATGCGATTTGTGACGGTTGGCGTCTGTCGGTTGCTATAAAACTCTTGGCAGCTGGAAATCTTGCGTACTTATGACCACGAGAACATGTCGTCTCGGTGCTGCAAGTCGCAGTGGGCACTCTGCCTAATACCGGAGAGATTCTCTGAGTAATTCCAGAAATCTTAGATGGCTTGCTCGTAATGTCCAATGCTTTCCACTTTCAATATTTCTCAGAGTTCTGCTCGGAGGTATAGCGTCACATTGTGAACCCCTGCAGAATTATATAATCTCACCCTGGAACTTGTACAGAGGCGTTGGTATCTTCTAAGGATATTTTCGATTTGTAACTTCTATAACACTGGCTTCTAATGCTCAAGGTATCAACTGATGGCGTGCCAAAGAAAGCCGCTATCAGGTCAACTTGCAGAAGATAAGTCAGTTGCAATTATAATTAGTAACTTCTATTGCGCCGGTGTCTAATACCTTGTGGCATCAACCGATGGCACACCAAAACCAAGCCGTAATCTGGGCAATATTCAGAAGATCAATCCGTAAAACGACAGACACAGACAGACATACAAAGAGACACAGAGACAGAGAGAAACAGACAGACAGACGGAGACATAGGAACAGGCAGAGAGATACAGAAAAAGCGTATTCTGTACCACAATCGCTGGGACAGAACGGGTTGGAAGAATTATGGGTACACTTTTGTCATCTATAGTGGTTACTCAGATCAGTGTTTTGCTGAATAATAATTATGCTTTGTCTGAACCCCGTCTTGTTTGTGGATTTGGGCCTGCTTGGGCAGATCCTGTGCACCTTGCTTCTGACTAGATCAACTCACGCCTATAGCCTTCTGCCAGTTTTCAGGCAACAACGGTCACTAAATTTCAGAGCCGTTTTAAGGAGTTTGGGGGCCCTAGGCACAACCCGCACAAACCCTAAATAACCTTAAACGTAATCCGATTTCCGTCTCAATATCTCAGTCTCAGATACAGAGTATTGCATTAGTGCATTGTACGTGAAAGTGTGATTATAATGTGTACATGTTTGCTATACATGGATTGTGACTTTGTAACGACAGTTTCTTACAAACATCGCTTTCGTGTTTTGCTCTGAGCAAAGTCTTTTATAATATCATCGAAATTCAAAGACTCCAACACATCTGATTCTATGCTCATGACATCATACGGCTGCGAAGCTCGTTCTTGATTAATTTAAGTTTTGAGAAAGAACGTTCACCCGTACAGTTTGTCACCATCATTGACAGAAAGATTGATGACCCATCGTTGTTGTTGAAAACAAGCGACAGACAAAGCAATACACAGACTTCTGCGATTGATGGAGAAAAGAGCAGCCACTCGCGACAAACTGATTCGCCATTTCGCAGTTCACGACGGAAACAGGAATCAGTTAAGCAACGTCTGTGCAACTTATCTCCCGTTCGATACACGCGTTGAGTCGTACTAAAGTCAGACTCTTTATGCTGGCAACTAGCAGGACCTTTACGAATCCAATAAGATCGCAATTCCTCCGTGATTGGACTCCATAAGGCTGCATCAGTTGGATAGTCCGCTGACTCCGCAGGGCTTACATCTTGCGAAATAGGCTTCGAATTTTGGTGTTGTGACAACATCTGTACTTTCGACTGGTAGACCATCATCTTGCAGCGACAATAACTGTTCATCTTTATCGCAAACAATGACATCAGTAGACTAGCAAGACAACGTAAGAGTAGCCTATCTTAGGGCTTACGTCTCAACGATGTCGGACTGCGATGATGATTGTGTTTTCTGACTTTGAAAAAAAGAAGATACTTTTGGATGTTTGTTCGACATTTCAATTTCAGTTGCTTCCTTTTTCTCCTCGCGGCACCACTCATATAATTTCTACGCATTTTTGATTGGATGTCTGATATTTCGTTTAATTTATCGTAGGCCTAGTAATAATTGGCCAAAAGTTGCAAATCGGTTTAGGGGCCTACCATGAATGACGGTGATAACTGATAACTGACAATCAGAATCTTAATCTGCATAACAAAAAGGGTAGAAACTATCAAAAAACCTCAACCATATACATTGGAGGAGGTGGAAATGAAGTGATTTTGTTAAGTTAAATAAGTCTGCCAAGTTCACTACCGACTCAGTAGGCCTACCGAGCGTCGACACGCCAACATCATTCTATTTATCATATTAACTGTGCGAAATTTGATACGCTTTTTGCCCTTTTTATAATTTAAAGTTTAAAACAATTTATAAAATGACTAGATTATAGGACAGAGAGATTTAATATTAAAAATTAACATTAACTTACCAAGACATAAAAATTCCTTGAATAGCGTTGTGAAAAAGCAGACAAATGAAATCAAACATAATAGCCCATAGCCTACAGCAAGTTGTGCGCCATCGTCGCCATGCGTTAAAATTATTGATTTATTTCTATAGCGCTCTGATTTTATTACCAATAATTATATTTAAGTAAAAATGCAGACCGCAGACATTTGTTTAAAAAAATAATAAAAATGTGTTATTGTTCTTACTTTACTTTGCAGAATTGTTACTTGTAAGAACAGAACTTATAATATTGTTATTTTGTTTCTGGGTCGCCGCGGGGCCCCCCGCTGCGCGGGGCCCTAGGCCCGGGCCTCGCGTGCCTATGCCTTAAAACGGCACTGTCACTAATTGCTGGTTTGAAGTAAGACAGCAGCTGCCCCATAATATATTCTCTTCGAGTTGAACGCTTAGGAATTATCAGTGTATGATGACTCTGGTCACTGCTGGCTGACCAGCAGATTCTTCTAGATTGTTGTAGAAAAATCATCGACTGAAAATACATACTTTTCACAAGAGACATCTTCTATCCACACTAATTAAGTGACACCTTTTGAGGTCTTTTAGTAGCCGTGTTTTAGTGCCTTTCTGCGGTTCAAAAGGCGTTATTTAAATATGCAACCATACAAACATGCTGCCTTTCTGGACTAAGTTGTCTAGTGACCTATAACATTGTATTGTATCTAGAAATTTATAAAGCGCCTCTCGTAGAATAACTATTCAGAGGCGCTTTCAGCACAGAAGCCCCGGGGAAACAGAAATGCCTTTAGGGAACGCGAGACCGATGAAGAAAGGCCAGTCATTAGTTTGGCCCTGAGCAGAGGGGGAAGGTCATTCCAGATCGTGGGACCCACTACAGCAAACGCAAACAGCAAACGTCGACCTACTTGCTCCTCTTCTGTCTCTTTCTCTCTGTCTGTCTTGTGTATCTGTTTCTCTCTATCTCTGTGTCTCTTTCTATGTCTGTCTGTCTGTCTGTCTGTCTGTCTGTCTGTCTGTCTGTCTGTCTGTCTGTCTGTCTGTCTGTCTGTCTGTCTGTCTGTCTGTCTGTCTGTCTGTCTGTGTCTCGTTTCGGCGGCGAAATAGAGGGCATCCTTGTGCTGCTTCACTGACTTCAAGTTGGATTTGTAAGACCAGATTTGAATGTGAAAATTCTTTGCACCACTAAACGTTCGTTCTCATTGCAAAGCATCTTTTCAGTCGACGTTCGATAATCAGTCGGTAGTTTAGGGATCCTATTAACTCCTCCTACCCTTCCTTCTCCTCCTCTTATGTCATCCCCTACGTCATCCTAACGGCTGATTGATTATTTCCGGTCCAAACCGGTTCCGGTCGGAACGAAACCGATTCGTTTAGCGCGAACTGTTTGTTGCTACGAGTGTTGGATCATGTTTCTGTCGTTTGGTTTCTTCCAGGAAACGCAGGAGAGTGAAATGCCAAAGTAAGTCGAAAGCATTCATCGTCTCTTCGTTTATTCTTCTGTATCTTAATGTAATGTACTTGGACATTTATATAGCACCGCTCAAAAAGCAAACCAAATCAGAGGCGCTCGCTACGCTAGCCTATATGATATTAAATGTCATTACGAACGAAAATATTACATCAGCCAGCAATGTAATGCACAGTAAGCTGGAAGAGTCGCCAGTGGTGGCCCACGCATGCACGTAGAACCAACTAACGAAATCCCGTCGACAGCCGACAGATGGCGTGAATGTTCAGAGTCTCTGAGCCAAGTTGCGTCAATTAATATGTTGTGTATTAACATGTTGGCATTTCGTTGCCTTAATTAGACTGTCAGATCCGTAATTGTCGAGATTCTGTGATGGACGTTTTAATTACTGAGGAAGAATGGTCAGAGTTTGACCACATGGCAATTACTCTTTTAATTAGCCGTGGTCTGGTCACGTGAAAGTAATTTTTTGGACGCTGCTCGTTGGTGAGAAGCATTTGCAAGGAGGGGTTAACTCTTCAGCCCTCATTTACCTCAGAGGATGCTACCACGAGGATACACCCTAGGCCGCAGTGCTTCCCAACCTTTTTTCAACCACGGCACCCTTTCTAAGAACCATTCACCAGACGGCACATTGCCTTTATGGTAGCCTACTTGTATAAACAATATACTGAATATATATATATATATATATATATATAATATTTTCATTTATTGAAGAAACCTTGATGGCACACCGTACCCAGGAACATTAAAATGGGAATCATAGCGACATAATAATATGGATAGCTAAAGCAGAAAACTAAGTTATATATATATATATATATATATACATATACATATATATATATATAAATTTGTTATGCACACTAATTCATTTTAATTTAGATAATCTGATAAAGTAACGTTTATTTATCCACTTAGATACAATGTTTTGTGGCTATAACTGTGTATTAATGATAAAACAATGTCATTATGATGATTATGTCAACGTCAGTATTGATATGAAAATCAGGAATTGTCAGCCGTTGTTTTAAAACTAGATAACCGGGACAAATTAATTAAAAGCAGACTATAACCAGGAAGAAAAACTATGGCTAGTGGGACGGTTGACCTTGCAAAGAATGTGAAATTGTGTCAATATGAGCTTGAACGGCAGTTGGCAAGCACACTCCTAAGTCGTTTTCAACTGACTGTAAACACCCTCTGTGTTTCGTTTTGATTTGTGTCATTCCTCAAAATGCCTTTTCGCACTGCTAAATAGTGCAGAAGGGCAGCAGAATGCCGACAGCTCTGGCACCTATCAAGGCGTATTCCTTCTCTATCACAATCCAGAAGCCTGTTAAATTCATTTCTGCGAACGTAAGTCGCAGTATTCTGTCAGCTGCAATGTCAATCAGCTGTTCTTTTCCGCAATCTCTATGCCAAACAAATCCAGTTGGTGATGAAATGGGTTTCTGACCCAGTCTTTGTCAGAGATATTTAAACTTGGAAAATAAAATCGAAACTTTTCTTCCAAATCTGATAAATGATCAGTAACAATGTAACACAACAATACTGCATCTGGATCAACTTCAACTGCGCGAGGAAACATAGAAATTGAATTTTAAGATACTATGACGCAAAGATGCGTAATAATGAAGCTTACTAACGGTGATGTCATAGACTTAGGGTCAATAAGTAAGTTAATTCATCGAATAGTTAGTAGATGCAACACAAGGTGTCTATGCAGATCACATAGAGCTAGATCAGCCTGGTAAGAAATTATAACTGACCGCACCAATTTATCAGCATGGGTTAGTGCATATTAGGATTTAGTGATATTATTGTCCTTTAAACTTCTGATTTCCGTCATACGGCCACGGCTCACTTCTACCACTCTCGCGGCACACTTGTGTGCCGCGGTACACAGGTTGGGAAGCACTGCCCTAGGGTATCTATCCTAAGGATTTACTCATCGACAACTGTATGATGGAAGCCCTGTGTATTTATAATTGTGTATTTATAATTGTATTTATAATTCTTTAGTCTTTACAAGACAATAGAAATTAATGCGATGTCGTACTATTGGGCCAAAAGATACGTAACTAACAATGAATTATTCCTACGTGCATTTGACGAGTTGCATACAAACCATTGGACTTATAATAATGCCTGGACTTCATGATTACCCTTGGACTTATAATTAACCATTGGATTTATAATTATCCAATGACAGAAATGCACGTAGCCAGGTACACACTCAGAATTGAATTGCGTACCCGGACTGTATCTAACACCACAACTTTTGACACCTCTAATCACCCGTTTATTAATGTATAGGCGTATTATTTTATCAAGTAAAAAATTGCCTATGATGTAGGAAATTGCCAATTATAACAGAACCTGTGTGTACATCTGATGCAACACATCAGATCGTCTTGGTGAACTGTGGTGCAATTTTCCATGAATAATATATAAATTTTTATTATTCTCTGATGTAAAACTTTGTGTATACTACAAAAAACTGCTATTTTGACAGAGCTTTCCAGGGCATCAGATACATTTTCTGTTTTGTTTCTTTTATCCATAATTTATTAAAATTTCTGCTATTATTTGAGATTTAATAATTGTAAAATATTGAACAGAAACTGGACATGGCTTGTAATGTTATGTTTTGTTTAACCTTAATGTAATGTGTTTAATCAATAATCTACTGATTGTGTTAATCTGTCATAAAAAGTCCATCCTAACAGAGAATTATTTATTTAAGGATTGTTTTTTAACCTATAAATGATGGACATTCAACAGAAATTATTGAATCTCATGTTCTCATTAACTGATGTTTGTTTCATCAAACATTTATTTCTATTGTTCTAGTAAGAACATTTTAATAAAACAAGAGTTTTAGGTGGTTCAGAAGACGTGCAGTCAGGGTGAGAATTGTCGGGGGGGGGTTGGGGGGTCTTTCTTAAGACCCCATAGTAAAGTCTTCATTTCACACCCAAACTCCACATGAATCAAGGTCCACCACCCCCCCAGTCTTTTTTCTACAATTCTCATACTGCGTGTAGTCTGTGTTAGAACCACTACAGTACTTAGTAGCCCATCTCTCCTAGCTTCCTTTTGAAAGCTGTGACAGTGTCCACTGAGACATCTCTCATCCAAACCATTCCACAAGTCTACAACTCTTGCATTGAAGCATTTCTGACCTAATTTTCCATTCGGTTTTTAAATAATTTATACCTTTGTCATCAAGTCGCCTTGTTTGATGCTAATTCAAAGAACCTCTCCCATTGCAACGCCACGTCTTCTGCCTCTATGATGTAAGGAACTGCCCCTCGTAATAGAAACTGTCCAAGACATCTAATCTTGGATTTCGGTCTGTCTGTCTGGCCCATCCGCGCAGATATCAGTCAAGAACCCAACGAGGATCGGATGAGACAGAGCATGACCCGTTCAAGTAGGCCTACACGCCCGATGGGGAAACATCAGGGAATTAATAACCTCCCCAGAAAAGACCCGCGCATGCGCCATTTCTTGCTCGGCATATATGCGACATTTAGGGCACCGATTTCTGCGTCGTTTACTGATAAATGTGGTACCATGAAAAGTCATGTCTAGAAGCAGACGACACTAATGTTGATGGATGTTATTTGTCTGGATTGCTGTGATTTACCGTGCTTCTGCAGAATAATTGTCCTACAACAGCAGGACCATGCGAGTGAAGACAGCCTCCTCAGCATTTCTTTGTCTCTTTTCCGCAAGCACTTGAAGACCATTTTGTTCGATCGTGGTTTCATTGTATTAGGTCAGGAGCGACTCTGATGAGTCTCTTGAAGTGACGCTATATAAATTTACAATTACAATGACATTGCCTCGCTTTCTCTAGGTGTCTGATTCTGCCAGACCTTATATTGAAGAGTGTAGTACGCAGTATCTTATTAGCTATGTCCCTCTGTTGTGATGCGGTCCTTAAAGTGAGTTTAGAGAAGTGGGCTGAGGCAGTAATGGTCAGTTATTTGGACAGTCTTGTGTGGTCACTGAACCCGTGGGGCAACTTGTGTGGTCAGCCACTGGGCAGTGTTGTGTGGTCGGCTACTGGATAGTTTTAGTGTGGCCAGTCACTGGGCAGTCGTGCATCGTCAGCCTTTGGGCAGTCTTTCCTCAAATAGGATCTGTCTGTCTGTCTGTCTGTCTGTCTGTCTGTCTGTCTGTCTGTCTGTCTGTCTATCTGTCTGTCTTGTATGTCTGTCTGTCTGTCTGTCTGTCTGTCTGTCTGTCTGTCTTGTCTGTCTGTCTTGTCTGTCTGTCTGTCTGTCTGTCTGTCTTGTCTGTCTGTCTGTCTGTCTTGTCTGTCTGTCTGTCTTGTATGTCTGTCTGTCTGTCTCTCTGTCTGTCTGTCTGTCTATCTGTCTGTCTGTCTGTCTGTCTGTCTGTCTGTCTGTCTGTCTGTCTGTCTGTCTGTCTGTCTGTCTGTCTGTCTGTCTGTCTCTATCTCCCTGTCTCTGTCTCGCTCTCGTGGTCTTGTGAGCGTCTCAGATGAGTTTATCTCAAAGCGGCGCTATGCAAATTCGTTGTTATTACAATTACGATACGTAGACAGTTAGACACACAAGTGTCTGCTGCACCTAGACATTCGAAACCCCATCGTTCAGAGCGGGGTTTAAACTTTAAACGCAACCCCATCGATAACGGGACGCTGTCGCTTTGGCGGAGAAGTTGTCGTGACCTTTAACTCTGCGATTACGAACTGTTTATCCTAAACGGAATTGTGTGGTTTTTGCCTGGCTTTCATTGTCGGACCAGAGGTCAACTGGAGTTCAGTCGGCCGTTCACTGTCTCGTCCTACATGAGATGGGTACTTCGTCAACGTTTACTGGCTTCCTGGCTGTGCTTGACTGTTCGTCTGCATGTTCTGTCGTTGCACACCTTTTTTACGTCTTTTGCTTTAGTTATTTTGTGTGCGATATCCGCGTAAGGATTGTTCAGCTGTACGATAGTGTGGGGGGGGGGGGCTTTTGATGCCATTGGATGTGGCTAAACGCTTGGAATCCATGCGGAGATATTATTAGTAATCACTGATTTCTTACAGGTTTTACAAGTGTCCTTGTTTATGTGAGTTAAGCTGTACTATGCCATACAACTCCGCCACTGCTGTGCCACTACTATGGCAGTGCCCATAGGCGTAATTTGTGGGGGTAAGAAGGGTACACGTACCCCCACCTTTTTTGACTGGGGGTACCGTACCCACACTTTTTAAACAATACCAATCAATATTTTATTATTGAGCCTTCCCAGAGATCGCAGTCTCGCTTTGCTTCGTTTGTGTAAGAAATTGGTACCTCCCACTTTTTAGACCAAAGTTACGCCCCTGGCAGTGCCAGTCCCAAGCCTGGAGAAAGGAGGAGGGCGACGCTGATCATATTTGTTATGACACAGTGTCGTTAAACAGCAAATAAGTATATACTGCATACTTTTTTCTACTAATTTTAAAAGTTTTAGTTAGTTAGTGTGAGTTATCTTGCTATGTATCGTTAATGACCTGCTTTTGGTAAACATTTCTTATTTGTTTTACACATTTTAATTATATATGTGGGTCGTCTTCATAGGGCTTGTTATTCACTACGTGTTTGCACATCTTCTTTTCACTTATTTACGTGTGTGCATGTGATTATATGTGGTTTTACTTCAGAAGTTTTGCTGGTAACGATTGTGTACATTGATAATTAATTATTTAATTGTTTTTGTGACCATTTTGCACACCTTTTTATTTGCGTAATTAACTGCACTTATTGCTTGTTAGACATTATCTTTTCAATGTGATGTTGATCATTGTAAGGTTAGGTCAGGTCGAGGTCAACGGCTGGAAAGCCAGAAGACGTCGTTAAACGATGGTAATGAGATTTTTTAATAACGTGTTGTGGCCAATTGTTCGATTTCTCTGTGTGGGCCATATTTCTAGATATTGTAAACAACACTCATCAAAGTTGTACATAAATTGTCGAACGTCCGTACTACGGTGCCAACCTCGGCCGATGTCCGTGCTCTAGTGGTGCCAGTCCCAAGCCTGGATAAAGGAGGAGGGTGACGTCAACGGCTCTGGCAGCCACAAGATGTCTTTAGAGACTGGAATCTACTATATAGCGTCATTACTACTGTATAAATCCGCAAGACCGCCTTGCCAGCACGTCCATGATTGGGACTCGTATGGGCTCCGAATGAGTCCCGTATTTAATTCGGATATTTCTATAGCGCCTCCACAAGTCTACTGCTACTCAGAGGCGCTCCCGACAACAGCAATAGTATACTGTGTCGGAGTTTTCACGCCGAAGCGCCACGAGCTATTGCGAGTGAAGGACTTGCCCAAGGCCCGTACGCAGCGGCTAGAGTGGGATTCGAACCTGCAACCCTCCAGTCACTAGGCGCCGAACTTACCACTGAGCCACCACGCCCCGAAAGTGTTCCGTATGGGAGTATTAGTCCTATATGGGACTGCTGGCGTAGCAGCCGATGGCACCGCCACAGTGCCTCTTCGCAAGGCTGGTCATTAGTGCTGATGGACAGGAGCTGCCGGACAGTCTTGCCACTTCTGTGAATTGCCAATTTCAGGTGACGTGTTGGGGGCTGAATCCCTGACACTGCAGTTAAAAGGTTCCGTGCCATTTCAGGCTGTCTCCGGTGGTGCCGTACTTAATTACTGTCACTCAGGATTTTTATCAGCCTTCCAGCGACGTCCGTCTAATAACTCCTAACTCGCCGCGTTGCGGAGCAGTTGCTTTCCAGTTTAAAAGCAGTTTCTTTCAAGGAGAAAGGTGATTGCTGTGTGATAGCAAAGAGATTGCTGTGCGAATGAAAAGCAGTTCGTTTAAAAAAAACAGTTTCTCATGCAGTAGAATGGCGATTGCTTTTAAAGTTTTAACTGCAAATGTATCGCTGTGCGATTGAAAAGCGTTTGGTTTAAAAGCAGTTTCTTATGCAGTAGAAGGGCGATTGCTTTGTTACAACAAAGGGACTGCTTTGTGATTGAAAAGCAGTTGCTGTGTGATTTAGAAGCAGTTTCTTTGTGATAACAAAAGTGATTGCTGTACAATTAAAAAGCGGTTGCATTTTGATATAAAAGCCACAACCGTGCCATGACCAAAGGTGCTCTGCGACTGTGTCATTCCCATAGCACACTACTCTTAAACCTTTACCCTCGCAATCCTACTCTCCAGAATTCCACACTCCAGCGAAGGACTACGGCCTAGATTGGGGATCATTGAGCTATCCTGTTTGATCTTGTCGGACTAAAGTTCTGTGCTACCGCGTGGGGTACTTTGATCAGCCGCGTCCAGCAAAGGGACTAATTAATTAGTCTACTGTTAATTGTTCCAAAGTTTTGCAGACTCTGCGCTGTCCGCCTGAAGTTGAGTTTTAAGGCACAGGCTGTGAAACAACCGTCTCTGCCAGATTTAGATGTGGACGTCCGCATTGGCCGTTTACCCCTTCCCATTTGTCCGCATTTGGGTGACTCCTCCCTCTCGTCGTGGACGCCCGTAAAGAACGACCAGTTCTGTGATTATTAAGCGCCACTAATTATTGACAAAACGTCAACGTTGTTGAACGTAATTAATGACAAAGCCCAGCATCAACGTCGTTGAACGTGAAATTCTTGCTCAAGGTCCATAAAGAGTAGCGGAGAAGGCTCGCGCCTCTACTCGCAGCCTAACAAGGCGAGCGCTCTAACCAGTGGTAGTAGTAGTAGTAGTAGTAGTAGTAGTAGTAGTAGTAGTAGTAGTAGTAGTAGTAGTAGTAGTAGTAGTAGTAGTAGTAGTAGAATTAGTATTACTACTACTACTACTACTACTACTTTTATTATTATTATAATTATTATTATTATTATTATTATTAGTATTACTACTACTACTACTACTACTACTACTTTTATTATTATTATTATAATTGTTATTATTAGTATTAGTATTATTAGTATTACTACCAGGGCCTAGGACAGGATTTGGAGGCCCAGGGCCACAACAAATTTTCAAGGCCTTTTTCAATTAAAAATAATAAATTGTGTGATATAATTTTTTTTAAATTTAATAAACAGTATTTAGTTTATAAAATATCTTTTAAAAACTCAACAGAAAGGTTCAAATCATCCTTCGCATCTTCAAAGCTACACATTTTTCGATAATGCTTTGATAATTTAAAGTTCTAGCGATATCAGAATTAATGCTTAACATAGCCAATCCATTAAGACGCTGCTGACCCATCGTGGAATGGAGGTAGTTCTTAGTTCTTTTCTGGTTACTGAATGATCTCTCGGCATCTGCAGCAGATATAGGTAACGTCATGAAAATTCTCAAGGAAATAAACACATTTGGAAACAGATCGACCAGATTTTGAGTCACTATTTCTTGTAGTACATTTTTTGGTGAAAAAGGAAGCTTGAAATTAATTTTGTATATTTCTTTGAGAAAAATCATTTCTTCGACGAGGTCAGGTGATGTCTTTTAAACGGCTTAAAGTATATCTCGTAGCTGCCTCTTTCAACTGATCGTCACTCATAGAATTGAATTGCCATAAAAATTAAAAATTCTCCACGATGCTTGCAATACCGGTAGCTGAGAATCTTGTTGAAAGACTTTCAGTGAGTGTTGAGAGAATCTTATTGAAAACTTTTCTGTAAAAGTCTTCAGCTTTCTCTTGCATCGTGCATTTGCGATTGATGGTGAAGGTTTCTGATAATTCAAACTTCAAAGCCGCTTCTTTACTCTTTTCAATTGTTTCATCAAACTTCATGCTCTCAATTGAGTTTCGCAGAGAATTCAAGTTATCAATTTCAACGTCAATAAAATTAATAACTCCGTAATTCCGAGGCCCTTTATCAAGTGAGGCCTGGGGCCAAATGGCCCCGGTGGCCCCCCTGTCCTAGGCCCTGACTACTACTACTACTACTACTACTACTACTACTACTACTACTACTACTACTACTACTACTTTTATTACTATTATAATTATTATTATAATTATTATTATTAGTAGTATTAGTATTATTAATATTACTGCTACTACTACTACTACTACTACTACTTTTATTTATTATTATTATTATTATTATTATTAATTTATGAAGCACCACTATCGAATGACCAGTCGGTGGCACTGAGCAGTTGTGAGTGAAGGACTTGCTCAAGGTTCCTATGTAGTGACCAACTCGGGGGAGAACCGAACCCATACTCCGTGTTACAAGGCGAGCGCTCTAACCAATCGGCTACCATGTCTGACCACAGGTGAGTATGACTTGGTATTCGCTGTTTATCGGCGTTGTTGTTGAGTTGTAAGTTGTTGTTCTGGATGTAAGGGATTGTCGTACGTTGTTGTCGGTTGCTTCAGATGTTGATGTGGGGTTTTCTGGCGTCTGATTAGATGCTGTGAGTGATGCTCGGCTGCGGCTGCTGATCAATTCTATTGACTTTCCATCAGTTCCATTGTCTGCTTTGATTTGTCTCTGTCTCCGAGGATTTCTCTTCTTTTCTTGGACACGGTAGCCGATTGGTTAGAGCGGCGGTCACCTTGCGACGCAGTGTGTATGAGTTCGAGCCTTCTTCCCGGAAACGGTTACTGTGTAGAGACCTTGAGCAAGTCCTTCGCTCACAATTGCTCAGTGCCATCGACTGTTGCTTGTCATTAGATAGTGGTGCTTCATAAATGCAAAAAGATGATGATGGTGGTGATGATGATGATGAGGGTGGTGGTGTTGGTGGCGGTTGCGGTTGCGGTGGCGATGATGATAATTTTAAATGTCTGGAATTGATAGCATGTTTCTTGAGTTCCATTTTACAATTTCACCAACTTTATTTGTTTTCAATTTTATTTATATATCTATTTAGTTGTATCTATGTAGTTGTCTCTGAAGAAGGTCAGCTAAAAAGATTATGGAACTAGCTTTAATTGTTGCTTGCAGCCCAGCAGCCTTTACTTAATTACATGATTTGCATGTTTACTCTAGAGATTTACATGAATACTTGATTTACATGATTACTCGAGTTACATGATTGCCTGATTTTCACGATTACATGATTTACATGATTACCTGATCTACACGATTACCTAATTTACATGATTACATGATTACACGATTTACATGATTCCACAATTTACATGATTACATTATTTTTATGATTTACGTGATTACACGATTTACATGATTTACTTGATTACGTGATTACATGATTTACGTGATTACATGATTTATATGATTACATGATTTTCATTATTACATGATTTATGTGGGGGATAATTTGCAACATTAAAAACCAAATTGTACATACATACAGTGGAGCAGACGTAAATACATAGACAGATACATAACACATGCATGCATACACATGCACACTTATACACACATACATCCATGCTTACATACATGCACACGCATACATACACATATGCGCGACAACATGCAGACATATGCACACATACTTGGAGAAATACACGCATGTATATTTACATGCATACACACTCATACACATGCATAAATGCACATGTACAATTGTACATACATATGCACTTACAACATACATTCAATTCAATTCAATTCAATTGAATATGTACATGGACATACATGAACACACACACACACACATAAATGCAGAGAGAGAGAGAGAGAGAGAGAGAGAGAGAGAGAGAGAGAGAGAGAGAGAGAGAGAGAGAGAGAGAGAGAGACACACACACACACACACACATGCATACACGAGGGTACATGCCGTCGGATATCAATGTATTTAATAAAGAGAAGGGCTGCAGTGGCCGTGACAATCTAGCAGTGGGGCGACCTGTCATTAAAGCTGCAAGACTTGGAATAATAAATTGCGAATCGCACGTCATAAAAATAATTGGCAGTCTAGTGTCTTGGAGAATTCTGATCGCTCGGTCGCCTTCAATGCAATGGCCATAGATTAATTTATTTTATGAAGAAAAGGAGAACCAACAAGAAAGAAAGAACCAGCAAGAGAAACCAACAAAACAGAATCAGCAAGAGAGAGAACCAGCAAGAGAGAGATAACCAGTTAGAGAAAATTAACGAAAGAGAACCAGCAAGAGAGAGAGAGAGAGAGACAGAGACAGACAGAGAGAGAGAGAGAGAGAGAGAGAGAGAGAGAGAGAGAGAGAGAGAGAGAGAGAGAGAGAGAGAGAGAGAGAGAGAGAGAGAGAAGTGAAAGAGAGAGAGAACCAACAAGAGAAAACCAGCAAAAGAGAACCAACAAGAGAGAGAACCAGCAAGAGAGAAAACCAACAAGAGAAAACTAGCAAAAGAGAGCCAGCAAGAGAGAGAACCAGCAAGAGAGAAAGAGGGAGAAAACCAACAAGAGAAAACCAACAAGAGAAAACCAGCAAAAGAGAACCAGCAAGAGAGAGAACCAGCAAGAGAGAACCAGCAAGAGAGAGAGAGAGAGAACCTGCAAGAAAGGGAGAACTAGCAAGAAAGAATTTAGGTCGTGTGTGGAGTACGAGAGCTGTTTGGCATTCACATCTCTCGGGCCATGTCATATCAGAATCTGTGTTATAGTGAGCACATCTGATAAGGAGACTTTAGCGTAGTTGACGCAGGCCACTGCAGACTGTCACTGCCTTGCCCTAATTGTTCCCAAGAATTATTGATTTTCCATCCATCCATCTCTCTCGATCTCTGACCAGCTGCAGCTGGGAGGCTGACATTCTTTTCATTTTTCAACGGCTACCGAATCGCCATCAATTATTAACGACCTCTACACCGCGATAGTGTAGTGGTTAGCGTGCTGGACTGTTGGCCCGAAGGTCGGGGTTCAAATGTCCGCCATGACAGAATGTATTTCAGTACTTCGAACAACCGCTTTATCGACCGCACACTGTCTGGGACGAAGAAGAGCAGAAGTTCCTTAAGCTAGCCCTGAGGCAGCCATGGTATAAAGCGTTAGCGACTTAATTTTCTTAGCCTTGGCATATGAGCGGGTGGCTTGTTCCCCCCCCCCCCCGTCGTCTCATCTTCCCACTGACAGTGTAAGGTTAGCGTACTCCTCATAGCTGATTTGGCTGGGTGAGGGGGGCGTGGGTGAGGCAGAAATCCTAAAACAAATTTCTGCCCTGCAGGGATTTGAACCTCGCCCCTCTACCTGACAGTCCAGAACACTAACCACGTGCGCAAAAGCTATAGCCTTCACACGTGCCGTCGTATATGCCGAGGCTGAGAAAATGAAGTGAACATGCCGTAATATGGTTAGACCGTTAGACAATAACAACTCCGTATGTGTTCCGCGGGTAATTTGATATTTCACGACGCTGTTTCATAACAAAGGTGATTAGCGTCGCCCACTTCCTTGGGACTGGCACTACCAGAGTACGAGCAGCGGCGCGGCTGAAGATATCGCGCCTTTTTACAACTACACGGAGCGTTTCGTATCGGATATTGATAGAGAATGACAGATTTGTCTGTTTGTATCAGAGCTTTTGTGCAGCACTTTACGGACACGGTAGCCGATTGGTTAGAGCGCTCGCCTTGTAACGCGGAGAGTATACGGGTTCGAGCCTCCTTCCCTGAGACGGCTACTGTGGAGCAAGTCCTTCACTCACATTTGCTCATCGATGTTCTGTCTTATGGTCGTTTGTGCAGTTCTGCACTTTGGATGGAGGGCAATATCAAATGCAGTTGTATTGTGTTGTATTGGACCAGCCAGGTTGAAGCGCGGTATGTCAGAGAAAATCGTGTGTGTAAGCGAGCTGAAACAGGCAGGGTGGGAGTTGTCGGAGGGGTTGGGGTTCAACCCCCAGTCTTTCTTAGAACCCCAGTTAAGTCTTCATTGCATACCCCAGGGGGTCGTTTTCAGCCCCTCAGCAGGGCTCGAAGTGGGAAACAATAGGTGCCGGTATGGATATAAGAACCATTCCCCTTCCTTCGCCCTCTCCGATACCGATATGTCTTTGGGCCATACCGGTATGGATCTTTCGCCTGGAGAAGTTCCGGTATGCTTTCAGCCGGCCAGGGGAGGTGCCGGTATGGCATACCGTTTCATACCGTCCCGCTTCGAGCACTGCCCCTCAGTTGTGCTAGTGTGATTTAGCATTATTTGACTCCGAGTCTCTGACAAAGAGAAGACATTTCCATGGTGTATCATGTATGCATTTTTGAATTTTCTTAACAAAGGAATTGACTTTGATTCGAGTCTGACTTGCAAAACTGCTAGCGTTGAGATCTGCTGCTTTCAAATTTCGCTGTCATCAGTTTACAAAATACGGATAAAATGTTCGCCCCCTCCCAGTCTTTTCTACAGCTTCCACACTGGCACCGTAGAAACCAAGGACCTATTATAGACAGGACTGGAGGCTCCTTAATAACCCTTATACAACGTCGTGTGCCTAGTTTTTGGCCGATAACAAAATAATCGGACTCACACGCAGTTTCGGCTATTTCAGTAATCGGCTATACGCGGTATCGGCATAATCGGAAAAAAGGGCTATCGATAGGCTACACTCTGGTTCAACAACCCCCTTCCCCCCAGTCTTTCCTACAATTCCCACACTGGAAACAAGCAAGGCGTGTCGTTTAGACTGGAACGAGCTGACAGAACGTGGAGAACTGGGGCAATCTTCTGCGATGGAAATGGGTGCAATGGACCGTTTGTAGTTGTTGACAGACGCCAGATGGTATGGCGCAAGATTGCTTTCGCAAATTCTCTGATCTTGGCAATTGCGCGATGATAGATTTCTCTTGCCCCGAGGTGTAAGATATTTTATCCCGATCGAAGTGCTTTGGGTCGTACGGTTTCTGTGGTGTCTGTAATCGTGGGCACTGACAGTGATTTAAAGTGCTTGGTGCTAAAGATAAGGTAAGGTGAGGAGGTACGGTGTGGTATGGTACATAGGAAGATAATGTAAGGTAAAGAGTAAAGATGATAAGGTAAGGAAATAAGAGAAAGGAAGGAGGTAGGGTAAGATATCATATTATAAGGTATGGTAAAGTATTTAAGAAGGTGATGTAAGGTTAAGAGATAAGTAGTAAGTATGGTAATGTAAAGCGGTATGGTATGGTATGGTACATAAGAAGACAATGTAAGAGGTAAGGTAATAAGGGAAGGGAAGGGAAGGAGGTATACGGTAAGATACGGAGGCATGGTATGGTAAGGCAAGAATGTAAGGTAAAGAGGTATAAGGAGTTGAAGTAAGGAGATAAGGGAATGAGATAAGGTAAGGTGAGTGGTAAGTATTTATTTATTGCCCATGTTATTCTCTATCAGAAGTATAATCCCTAGGGCCTTGGCAATGTCTCCAGAAACAGGACAATAATAGCCTACCCTATCCTAGAAATTGCCACTTTGAGAAAATTTACACCATGCAATGAAAAGCGAGCGCTCGACAAATTAGCCGTCGTGCGTAACATACGTGAATTCTATGCGTGGAACTGACGCGAATGTCCTAATAACCGACACTTCATTGTAACGTATGACTCCGAAACAATGCGATCGGGGACGGAATGTCCAAATTGGTTTAACTGTAGAAACGTGACTTCGTTAGACCGCAATCCTGCGCTGATGGGAGTGCTTGCTGTGGATCACGAGCAGCGTTGTGTGCTATTTTGTTGGTCATTTATGTAGCGTCTTTCACAGAACAAACCCTTAAACTGGTTGCATCATCTATGAGGGAGGGTTCGGTGTAAATCTCACGTAAAATACAAATAAAAAAAATAAAAATAATCACGTAAAAAATAATACTAACTCCGCCACTGTTCTTACTCTGGCAGTGCCAGTCCCAAGCCTGGATGAAGGAGGCGACGCTAATGGTCTTTGTTATCACACAGTGTCGTTAAACTGAAACTGCTACTACAAATAATACTAAAATTGGAAATGTAGAAATGTTGAAAGCTACCCTGTTTACTGCCCTTTGATGATGATGATGATGATGATGATGATGATGATGATGGTGGTGGTGGTGGTGGTGGTGGTGGTGGTGATGATGATGATGATGATGATGATGATGATGATGATGATGATGATGATGATGATGATGATATTGGATCATGATAATAGATGATGATGGTGGTGGCGCAGGTGATGGTGATGATGATGACTAGCTGACACTTCCGGCGAGTCCTGTAATACGGATTGAAGGCCATCAAGTGACGAAACAGCCGCCCTATTGACCATCGGCAGGCGTTGATGGCCTGCGGTCGTTGTAACCTTGTGACTCGCTTCAATTATGAATGCCGTGCTGACCTGGTTTCAAGTCGGACGGTCTTTCGTGTAGCGTCGGTTTTATTGGCACTTCTCTTCTGAAGGTCATCCGCATAAAACCTGTGAGTTTCTTGCCCTGTGGTCACGGTCATGGCGGAGAGTATGGGTTCGATCCTCCTCCCCTGAGACGGTTACTGTGTGGAGACCTTGAGCAAGTCCTTCACTCAGAAGTGCTCAGCGCCATCGGTTGATGCTTGGTTGTGGGATAGTGGCGCCTGATATAATGCGTAATAATAATAAAATGATAGTAGTAATATTAATAGTAATAGTAATAATAATTTAGAAAGAAAATGCTCAAATGACTTTTTCTGGCTATATTAGGAAGCACCTGTTCACTGTGTTCAGTCTTGTTATTAAGCGGTTCGTGATATGGCCATCAAGTATCGTACCGTGTTTTAACGAGTTTCCGGTGTCCTTGTCAACCTTTGCCCTGGCTGTGAACGTTCTTTGTTGTTTGGATTTTAGTTGGTGCATCAGGAAGAGGAACTACGGAGAGAGGAGGAAGCGTACTACCAAGCGAGGCGTGAAGCGGCTCGCTCGGCCAAAGCGCTGAAGCACAAGGAACGGCTGGCGAAGCTGGGTCCGTCCACTCAGAAGGATCCCAACACATGGCTTGGGGAGGAAGACAGCGATTGGGAAATGTAAACTGGAATCTATCTATCTATTTATAATAAACTTATATAGCACCCCTTCAAGAAATGTACTCAGTGGTGTTCCCGACCCAGGCCCGGTCAAGAAGAAAGGTCTTAAGAAGGCCATAGAAAGTACCTGAGAGGTCCCTAGGGAGGGAGCGAAGCGAAAGCGGGAGGTCATTCCACATTGTAGAACCCACCACGGAGAATGCCCGTGGTCATTTGCATTTTCTTCTCTAATTAGTCCCTTCCAATTTCCTCACTGTATTGTCCTAATTTTTTGTTTGCTAATTCCATTTTCTCTAAATTCCCACTTCTCCTAATTACCTTTTCTTCCGATTTTCCTTGATACGTAATTGTCTCGTTTCCTTGACCTGTCTTTCCAGATGAAGGCCGAGTAGTATGTCTTTTCTGAATGTATCGTTAGTGTTGTAGGACGTATTGCGTGGTTGAAAGAGGAATGTTCAGTTGAGTGATTGTATCATTAAATGATTGTGTGATTGAATGATTGCATGATTGAAGGATTGTATGATCGAATGATCGTATACGATTGAATGATCGAATGATTGAATGATCGTATGATCGCATGATTGAATGATCGTATGATCGAATGATCGCATGATTGAATGATCGTATGATCGAATGATCGCATGATTGAATGATCGTATGATCGAATGATCGCATGATTGAATGATCGTATGATCGAATGATCGCATGATTGAATGATCGTATGATCGAATGATCGCATGATTGAATGATCATATGATCGCATGATTGAATGATCGTATGATTGAATGATCGTATGATGGAATATGACTGAATGATTGTATGATTGAATGTCCTGTATCTTTGCTTAGGGCTGGCGCTGACGATGACTTTGATGTTTTCCTCGAATGTGTAAAGGCAAGGTCTCTTGCCGCACAGACCCGTGCCAATGGATCAAACGGAGGTAGCTGTCTCTCTGTCTCAGCCTCTCGATACTCTTACAACACAATAATAGAAAGCGTCTGTATTTGATATTGCTCTCCTTCTAAAGTTCAGAAGTGCACACACGACCATACGACAGAACGTCGATGGCACTGAGCAGCTGTGAGTAGAGGACTTGCTCAAGGTCCCTACACAGTAACTGCCTCGGGCGATGCTCAAGCCCCTACTTTCCTCTAACCAATCGACTACTGTTTTATGTATGCATGTGTAAATTGTGTATGTATGTTTATATGTGTGTTTGTATGTATGTGTATGTACGTTTGTAGTGTGTCTCTTTATTTGTATGTGTGTTTGTATGCATATGCATGCATGTTTGTACCCGTGGTGGTATATTTGTCTGTGTTTACGTCAATGTTCCCTCTAATTTTTTCCCGCCGTGCGCGCATTGGTCTGCCGCGTGAGCAGTAACATTTTGTGATCTTTAAGGCCTACTAAATATACTGTACGTACATCTGTTCAAGTTCTCTGCCCCTGAGCAGGCTCTTCGAATGGCGAAATGCCTACTCGAAAAGTTTAGAGAGGAGGTTTTCCCGTTGCCTTCCAATCGATCACTTGCGGCGATCTTGTTTGACATCTGGGGGACAAGAGACACTTTTGAACTGATCTGGTCAAAAAGAGGTGACAACATTCTTGACCTTTTTTGGTGTTTCTTCAAAATTTGGGGTGACAACTGTATACTGTTTCTCCACTGTTAAAGGTGTGTTCTTGTCTCCGTCGACCCCCAGCACCGACGCCCATGCCATCGGTGTTTCTACTGAGACACCGTCTCTTACATCGATGTCCTCCATCGTCCTTCTTTCTGACTCCTTATCTCGTGGGCTCGATTATACCGGCGAGGACTCGGTCGTCCACTGCGCTCTATGTTCCTAACGGGGTTACCTCGTGAAGGTGGCGTGGGCGTGGTGGGCATTTGGGGTAGCAAAGGAGTTTAGAAAGGCTTGCTCCTTCATTTTCACCACAAGACTAAAAGCCTTGAAAATTGCATCATATAAAACCAAAAAGGCTAAAGTCAAGTTGAAGTAAGTAAGTAGCATTTATGTGAATGTGACAACATTGTAATAAAATTGTAGAGAATTAGGCCCTACCTCTTTTTGACCAGATACTGCTTGCAAACCTGCTTCTCGTATTCGTCCCCAGTTTTATCAAGTAGTTAATATTACTCCACCACAAATATAATCTTGCAATCTCGGTTTGCCCAAAATCATAACTTACTGTGTCTGCCGACATACGTAGCTCACTTTTCATTCGAATATTTCATCTTCTGGAAATCTGCAGTCACATGTAGCGTGTACAGGCCACATGGCTTTATAGAGAGAGAGAGACAGAGACAGAGACAGACTGCTACAGAGACAGAGACAGACTGCTACAGAGACAGAGCGAGAGAAACCAGAGAGAGCGAATGAGACAACGAAAGAGAGACGAACAAGGCAGGTACTATTTCGGACACCCAAGGTCATGGGTCAGAGACGAGTGATCTACCGTTACAGGGTATGCAGCTGTTGTAAGCTTCCGAATCATGCCTGGCTGCATATTGGTGTGTACTCGAATAAACGTATCTTCATGTACAACGGAGTGTCACTTCTCTGACACATCGGGTGACTTGCACCTGTGGCTGTCTGTATCATATAGGTCCTATCATGAATCGTATAGGCTACAGGGCATAGTGCAGAGAGGCCGAGATCTACAAGGGAAGACATTTCTTAACACAAGCTTTGCTGTGGCCTTTTGAACATCGTAGGCTAAATATGTCATCAGCTGGAACAATGGGCAAATTTAACATCGAAAATAAAAATTAGAGCTCACAAAATTTGTGCGCTAGGAAGAAATGTTGTGCGCGCTAGTTTGAAATGCCGTGCGCGCGCGCGCACGCGCGCAGCTTAGAGGGAACATTGGTTTACGTATGCACAGTTGTATGTATTCTTGTTTATATCTATGTATGTATGTTTCTGTTTGTGAATCTATGTATGTGTGTATCTATAAGTATGTAGTTGTACCTTGTATGTGCTTATGTTTTTGTATGTGCATATATGCTTCTGTGTGGTTGTATGCATATTTGCTTGTTTGTATGTTTATGTGTATCTTTACATATGTGTTTATGTTCATGTCTGTGCTTGTATGTTGCTGTTTGTATGTATATTTGTATGTATGTATGTTTGTATGTATATATGTTTGTATGTGTCAATGTACCTGAGCATAGTACATAGTAAGCACCTCGCAACAAGCTCAGAGTATTATGCATGTTGCATTGTAAGACTTACCTCTTATTGCATTGTATTGTATAATATTGTACAGTATTATATTGTATAGTATTGTAATTTAATTGTATTGTGTAGTATTATATTGTACAATGTATAGTATTGTATTGTATCATCTTAGATGCATAAGACTGACTTTCATAGCGAGCTGTGCGTATTGTATTGTCTTTTGATTCAAAGAGCGAATTTTTCAGATCCATGATCAGCCAATGATCTTTAAATGGGTTGAACTGATTTGCTTTCAGCTCCGATTGATGCTGCGAGTGAAGCAAGCAGCAAAGACGATCGATCGAAGACGGAAGCCTCGTCTCTTGATCTTGAATGGGAACACGAAGCAGGTCTTGACCACGATACTGTTCTTGTCTAATCCCTAATTTTTGTAGCTCCTTTATAATAATACATATGTTATCAGGCAGAGTGTATATTGCTGTTAAGTGAAAGTCCAGTTCAGACTAGTGTCTGATGGCACAAAAAGAATTCTCAGGACTGTCTATGTGCACGAGTGCTAACGTGTGCAAGCCGTTATCTTCCAGGACTTTAATTTTGCAACTATTTGATCTTGTAACATATTTGACCTCCCAGCAGTTTGAACGTCCCAACTTTTTAACCTTGATCTCAAAATATTTTTAAACTCCCAACTTTTTAACCTTCCAATTTTTTAACCTCCCAACTTTTTAATCTTCCAGTATTTTTAAACTCCCAGCTTTTTAACTTTCCAATATTCTTAACCACCCAGTTTTTTAACCTGCCAGTATTGTTAACCTCCCAACTTTCTAACCTTTCAATATCTCTAACCTCCCAACTGTTAACCTGCCAATATTTTTAACCTCCCAATATTTTGACTTCCCAACTTCTTAACCTTGCAACTTTTTCAACCTTGCAACTTTTCCAACCGCCAAATATCTTTGACCTCCGAGCTGTTTTATTCTCCCAACTTCTTCACTCACCCAAGATTTATGGTTAATGTGCAATAACTCTTTCGTTTGTGTTGGATATTTCGCTAGGGATGCAGCCAATCGCGAAAGAAAAACGCAAACGTTATCCGGATGGCAACATCGCTGAACTGACTGTCAAGCCAATGCTGCTCCCCGACAAACCGGAAAGCCTATCAGACGACTTCGAATGGGACAACGACTTCGACTCGAGTCCCAACCAAATCGAGTGTCGGACACTTCTGGCCAAGTCTAGTCCCACGAACAACGCCAGTGCGACTTAACAACGACTCTTTGATTGCTTTTGAGTTGATTTTGCGACGCATTTTCTCTCTTTTGCCCAACATTCAATGCGGTTGCGTTCTGCAGGTTATCTGACGATAACACAGTTGTGGACTGGAGGTTATCGGATGATAACACAGGTGCAGTCTGCAGGTTATCGGACGATAACTCAGTTGAGGACTTGGAGGTTACCGTATGATAACACAGTTGCGGTGTGGAGGTTATCGGACAATAACAAAATTGCGAACTGCAAGTTATCAGACGATAACACAGTTGAAGTCTGGAGGTTATCGGCTGATAGTACAGTTGAGGTCTGGAGGTTATCGAACGATAATGCAGTTGCAACCCGCAAGTTACCGGACAAAGTACAATGGTCTTTTAGAAAATGAATAGCAACCTTCTGCTCGACATGGCGCCTGTAAAGAGGAGACAGTTAAGAATTATTTGCCAGAGTTTCTTAGAAGTGAAAGAGAAAAGAGTCCAAGGAAAATACGATGCTAATGGTTTTTATTAAGGACCATCAGCAACCAATATTCTGCATCTGTTTCTTGTCAGGAGTCATTATCCACCTGCTAAGAGCAAAACTTCAGTTTCATTTTGTTATTTTTATTATTATTATTGCTATTTTTTTTTAACGCCCGAGGTAAAAATAATCCCTCAGGCTCTTAGAAACTATCTGAAAGCTTTGACGTTCTGGAGTTAACGGTCATCTTCACCTGTTATTGCTATTATTATTATTATTATTATTATTATTATTATTATTATTATTATTATAATTATTATTACTATTATTATTATTTATTTGCCTGAGTTACAGCTGATCCCCAGGACTTAAAATGGATCCAGAGAATTGTTATTATCTTGGTTGGCTAAGACTCGTCAAATTCTGGTAGGGAGAGAGTTACTATTATTATTATTATTATTATTATTATTATTATTATTATCATCATCTTCATCATCAGCATCATCATCATCACCATTGTAATTTATTTTTGTTATTAAATATTGTTATTTATTATTATTATTACTACTACTACTACTACTAATGCATCCTATGGTGTAGTGCTCCCATAGGCGATAGAAAATTAATCCAAAGATATTAAAGTGATTTCTTAAGATTAATATTCTTTTTAATCTGATTATGTTCTGTGAAATTATTGTTAATATTATATATTCTTTAAGATATTCTTATAAACAGAAAATGGGGCCATGTCGTGGGTAAAGTTTGTTTTATCTCGATGTTGGTGCTCTTTTCCTGTGACCTGAAGCTGTTACTAGCATGATACAATCTAAAAAAATCTCATTTCTGTCTTAATGACATTTGACATCATATATATTGACACAGGCAACGCTTTTGTTGTGTACAAAAGGCGCTGTACTAATAGTCCAGATACATAAATACATCTGTCGACTGGAATTCGTTGGTTGGTTCTACAAGTGTGTGAGGGCCTACCACTGGTCACTCTTCTAGTTTACTGTGCACTGTTTTGCTAACTGATGTAATAGTCTAGTTCTAAATGACATTTAACATCACATAGGATAGCGCAGAGAGCACCTCTGATTACATAACGTAACATAACAAGGGTTTTAAGTGGTTCAGAAGATGTGTAGTCTGTAAGTAAGTAAGTAAGTGTATCCTTTATTAATCCAACTGCTAACCTCATTTTGGTTTACACGTGTATATCACGTCCAGTGTGATTACGTCTTGGTGTGTTAGAACTACTGGACTGGAAATTAACCAGGATTGCTTAATAGCCTAATTTTCCTAGCTTCTTCTTAAAGCTGTGAGCCTGTGATAGTTTCCACTGAGACAGTACTATCATCCAAACCATTCCACAAGTCCACAACTCTTGCACTGAAGAATATCTGCCCTAATGCTCCTTTCGCTTTCTTAAATAATTTGGTTTTATCTTTGATCAGTGCTATATAAGTCTCCAGTTACAATTACAATACAGTCGTTCTTAAAGAGTGCATTAAAATTTCTCCTACATTACCTTCAGTTTTGTACATGATTAAGGCATTTGTGCGACGTTGTACATGATTCCTTTACATTACATTCCTGGACCTTATGCTCTGTTATAATATAACTTCTTGTTTGTGTTGAGTGGTTAGTGGCGTGCAGCTCATCTTTGCATGAGTTGTGAGTTCAAATCCTGTGCCACTTCCAGTCCAGACCTTCTTTGAAAGAAGTCCATTCCATTGTTTCTTGTATTCTTTGACTTGAGTAATTAATGGGTAATCCATAGTTTGTGTATGCTTCTTTTACAAACGCATGTTCCTTTATGGCACACGATGTTACTTGTACGTTTCATAGATCTGGTTGTAACTGATGTACACTTGTTCGCCATTTTCATTTGTTGTTTTTTTTAAGGAAATACGTGGCTTCAGCTTTTACAGCGAATGCGAAGATACTGCGAGTAGAATTAATCATGCAGCTATGTGAAATATTTAATATCATAACAGACTGAGTTGACGGTATTATTATTATTAATATTATTATCATTGTGCATTTATTAAGCGTCACTATCTAATGACCGAGCGTCAATTGATGACACTGAGCAATTGTGAGTGAAGGATTTGCTTATAACAGTAGCACTATAGAATTTCTCAGATTTCTTTGGATTAGTCCAAATATTTCCCATTAAGAAACTCCTAAACTATTTTTTTTAACCAGCAAAACTGAGGATCTGTTCATTTTTGATTACGTATCTGCAGGGACGTCAAATCATCTTTTTCAGGGGGAGGGGGGCAAAGAAGAGGTGAAAATATTTTTTACACCTGTTTGGTGTTTCTTTAAAATGCTTTGTATCTTGTCTACATGTGCAAAACTGTAAGCCAAGGCTGCAAATGAGTCTTTCTTTTTTACCCTTTTCTTCCTCTTTTCTTTTTTACATAATTTTTTCTTTTTTCTCAAAAGTCAGGCGGGCAAACGCCCCCTGCCCTCAGCCCCAAATGACGTCCCTGTGTGTCGGTCCAACTACGGCTGAATCTTTGCCAGAAGTAAACTGTTTCTCTTTTACGGTATCGTTACTGCCAGAGGATGTATGGCTTATGTTTTGTGTATAGAAATATCAGGAATTATGCCGTTTGAAATATTCAATAACGTCATAGTCTTATAATTTAAAATAGTATTTTTGAGGCTGCAAAGAATGATGTCTGTGTTAAGCAATTCAGAACAAACTGTCACGGTAATATTCTCCTCTCTATGTCTCTATTTCGCAAGCAGTTTCAAGAAGACCATTCTGTTGTATAGTCACATCGGGAGCACCTCTGATGAGTTACATATTCTAGTTTCGAATTGTATTGAATGATGCGTCCCTGTATTACACAATCAATGACCGCGTTGGTTGTATGAAGGATTGCGGCATTTAATAGCTTCGATGAGTTTATAAATTTCTAATTTTAAATAATTCAATTGCCCCAATGAAGGATACATAGTTTGATTAGAGTACGCTGTCATCGCAGTCATTCTAAATACATTTGTTCTGGGTTGAAGAGGCTTCTGAAAATGGCTGCTGAAGCTTAACGAATTTTAATTGTACGATCTTTGGTTGAGTTCATGCGTGACATTTCGGGGTTCGAAACCAGGTGACAGATATGAATAGCGAACTTATAATCAACGTGGCCACATAATTTTACATGTCCATTTAATTTGACATAATGTCTTGATTTGACATGTCCACTTCATTTGACGTGTCCACTTCATTTGACAATTCCACTTAATTCTAAGTAATACAGCTCAGTAAGATATGTGATTGAGAACTGGAGTGATGTGGTGGTGTTTGGAGATTTTATTGACAGCACAAGCGAGAGCATTCTGAATAGCTGGAAGGCGATTTATCACATCAGCGCCGGTGAATAAGCTGGACTCCCTGACGTGGCTTATGTGTGTCGCCGAGAAATTTCGGAGATTTACGTCACATTTTGCGGTCTATTGTGAATGCCTCAGAATTTAAAAGAAAAGTTATTTGGTGTGACCTTTCTCCGAGAACCCTCACTTTCTGGACATTCGGAAGAAAGTGCTCTTCATAGAAACGTGTAACAAAAACGAGTAATAACCTTCATGTACCATACCTTGTCCTACCCTTATTGCTTACCTATACCTCTTATCTCGCTAAAACCTACCTTACCTTACATTTCATCTTGTCCTGTCCTACTTTAACATGTCTTAGTGTATACCGTGCATTTCCCTAATATACCTTACCCCACCTGACCTTACCCTAGTATATATCGCTATGTTACCTTACCCAACATACCCTCCCTGCCTGCATTTTCATAGACATTAGATGGGACTCGACTAATCTGTAATGAGTACACCGGTCATACTCTGTGGGTGGGAAGATGAGACGGCGAAGGAGAGGACTGGCCACCCGCCGTCATATACCGAGGCTAAGAAAATGAAGTCACTAACACTTCATACCCAGGGCTAGCTTAAGGGATGGGATCCATGTGCGCTCTATACGGTCCGATATGGGGCTATGGTTCCTATATTGGCTACAGTGTAACAACACTAGCATTTTACCGTACCGGTATACCAGAAGTGAGATTGTGTTTGGGGCGGTTTCAAAACAACCTGCTCGTACTGCCTTGAAATGAGCTTAATCGTAATAGTTAAAGTAATGTAGCTTAGATGCAGGGATTTCTTTCAATAATTTATAGCTTCAAAGTGTAGCTGAACAATTACCAGTTCTGTTTTTCTTTAATGTGATGGGTGCCTATGGGTGGTCGTTTTTTCCAACCCGCGAAATCGCGAAGACGGGCTCGTCAATAATCGCTTGCATTTGTGGCTTACCTTCGTCTGCTGTTTGCTAATCAATGATCGCTTAATTGGTATACATGTGTACCTGTACGTCGTACTTAACGAAGTTGTAAATAATCTCTTTGTATTTGGCATGCAATTGAACGGTTGATTTTGGTTTTGTCATTCAGTGATTCATGATTTGATTAAGCGGATTGATTGATTCAGTCATCTCCTGATTGATGATTTGATTAAACATACCGTCGCTATTCAGTTTATGGATTTTTGTCTATAATAGTGGTTAGTGTATCGGCGGAAGGTCAGACTCGAGAAAGATAGGCCAGACGCTATAAGGGGTCGTCCATTAAAATTATGTCAACAAAATGGGGGAGAGAGGGGTTTGAAAACGTTTGACAATTCAAGACAAATTGACCAACAATAGTTTAATCAAAAAGCAACCATTGATTCGGGAAGTCTTTATGAGTTGTCTATTTCTTTTGTTTGTTTGTAATTTAATAAAATGCGATATTTTCTTCGTTTAAAATTAGGCCTATCTTGTTTGCTGTTCCCAGATTAGCCTATTGAGAAAATGCGCTGCATAATCTTTTAAATGCGAATATCCTGGGTTCTTTTCGAAAATCTAATATTTATAGTTTCTTTTCGGAAGGATTTTTGGGGAGGGAATTTGTTTTGACATAAGTTTATTTTGGGGTCGTTACAGTTGTTGACAAGGGGGAGGGCGGTTGTCAAAAATGGCCTAAAATTTGTTGGCTTAATTAATATACGACCCCTAACGGAATGTTGTGTAAATCGCCGAAATATCTCGGCGCTGTTCAACAACAGCGTCGAGGATACATCCAGCTTATTCAACGACGCTACCGCATTTTGATATTCACACTTTGGTTCTGGTAAACCCCTCCTGGTTGATGCAGCACTTGTGAGTAAGCAGGGTCTCCTGCGCTTAGCGGTTTAGTTGCGCTTTACAAATCTCAGGCATGGGCGGTGATCCATGGGGCGTCAAGGGGACGAGACCCCTACCTTTAACAGTAGGGGGGGACACAGTATAAAGTTGTCCCCCACATTTTGAAGAAACACCAAAAAAAGGTCAAAAAATGTTTCTCGCACGTGAGCGCGAAAAAATTTTCACTTCTTTTTTGATCAGATCAGTTCAAAAGTGTCCCGTATCCCCCCACGTGTCATGCAAGATCCCCGCCTCTGCTCTTAGGTCAGGGTCAAGGTCAGGTCAGAATGAAGACTGGTCAGGCCAAGGGATGTAATAATACCCAGTGTTTTATTTCCCAAAAAAGACGTCGAAATTTTATGGATTACGACAGTACAGGAACGCAGGTAAAAATCTAATATTGTTAATATCTTGCACACGAAACAATTGAACTAGGGTCAAGACCTGACCCCCAACATATTTTCAGTTACTTAGCCAAGTGGGTTAGATTAGAAGAAGAGCTAGGAGGTTGAACCGCCAACACCCCCCCCCCCCGATCCATGGGGCGTCAAGGGGACAGTTAAAACATTGATAATATCTAATGTAATGTAAATCTTCGACAGTTCTCAGGCACGCAATTGCAACTGTAATCGAACATTTATATAACGCCAAGCTAAATCATTGGCGTTGATGTTCAGAATGAATGAGCATTGAAGACGCCATCCCGGCATCCGGTCCTCCTCCAGACTTGGTCAGCCTCATTCGCCTGCAGTTGCTGTTGCTGCGGCAGATGGTTGTTGTTTGGCGCGGGAGGCAGATGGTGAGTCCTTGGAGTGGATGATGAAGATGCGGCGGACGAATTGCGTGATCGGCCTCGCCTCTTTATCTTAGCACGAACAATCCTACAACAATGAGAGAGTAGGCCTAATTGTTATGTCAGAATCTATGGCGTTAAGTTAAAAGAGATAGGTACATCAGACTCTGCAAAGTAATAATGCACGCATCAAACGTTCTGACCTGCTAATGGAATTGGGGATGTTTATACCTGTTTTCACCTGTTGTTGGAACTGATGCTTATTAGCACCTGTTCTTACCTGTTGATTGGATTCTTGACACCTGTTCTCACCTGCTGATGGAATTGGGCATGCTTTCTACCTGTTCTCACCTGTTAATGGAATTGATTTATTAGAACCTGTTCTCACCTCTTGATTGAATTGTGAATGCTTGGCACATGTTCTCACCGCTTGATGGAATTGGGGGACTCAGGAACTGATGCTTTACTGACACCTGTTCTTACCTGTTGATTATATTAGGGATTCTTGACACCTGTTTTCACCCTTTGTTGGAACTGAGCATTTTTGGCATCCGTTCTCACCTCTAACCTGTTGATTAGATTGGGGATTCTTGGCACCCGTTCTCACCTGTTGATGGAACTTTTAATTGATTAAAACCTCTTCTTACCTGTTGATTATATTGGGGATTCTTGGCACCCGTTCTCACCTGTTGATGGAACTTTTAGTTTATTAAAGCCTCTTCTTACCTGTTGATTAGATTGAAGATTCCTGGCACCCGTTCTCACCTGTTGATGGAGCTGATGCTTGGAACTGTCGTAGAGTTGCAGACTCCCTCGCCCAGCAGTCGATCTCGAATCTCCCAGGCGAACAGCGCCGCGTTCTCTTCCTTGTATCGTTCGATAGAGTCGATGACCGTTGACGTCGTTACCTTCGGCTTCGACCCTCCGATTGACCTCGGCTTCACGGACCCCGTCGCGTAGAACCTGCAAGACACGGTAGCCGATTGGTTACAGCGCTAGCCTTAGACACCTTTAAAATATTGTCAAGCGTTGGTATATAAAAGATAGGCCGCGAAAGGCGATTAACAAGAGCTGTCTGTCTGTCTGTTTGTCTGTAGAAGGTCTTGAATGGGTGTATAGGGGCCTATATAAACTGTGGGACACTGTATAGAAAATGGTTAGAGTACTCGTCTTAGACACCTTGAAAACAGAGTCACCCATTGCTATATAAGGATGAGACGCGATAGACTTTTAATATCACTTTAACAGGACTATCTTTCTTAGACACCTGTATTTGAGAAGGTCGTGGTTTGGTGAATAGGACGCCATGTGTGATGGTTAGAGCGGTCACCTTCGACACCTTTACAAAGATGTCAACCGTTGCTATATATAAGGATGGGACACGATGCGCAATTAATAAAGGCTTCATGATGAACTTGTATTAAGTAGAGAAGTTCTTAAATAGGCGTATATAAGCTGCTATTGGACATTGTATACGCTTGGTTATAATAGCGCTCGCCTTAGACACCTTTAAAGCGGCTTCTACAGTTTCTATATAAAGATGGGACACTATAGGGCCTTAGACGCCTTTATTTGAGGTCTTGAATGGGTGTGTATATATATATACTATAAAAACTTTGGGACACTGTATGTATACGACTGCATGGTTAGAGCGCTCGCCGTATACACACCTTTTAAACGGTGTCAATCGTTGCTATATAAGCTTACGACGTGATAAGCGAATAATTAACTCTTCGATTTATGATGATGATGATGATGATGATGATGATGATGATGATGATGATGATGATGAGCAATACCTGCCGAGGATCTTACTGACGCATCCGTGCGAGACCCGGAGTTCTCGTGAGATCTGACACGGCCTGGCGCCCTCTCGCGCCCTCTCGACGATGCGCCTTCTCACCCATTCCGGAAGTGGCCTACCGTTGACGAAACTTCCGCCTAACTGATTTACTCCAATGGTCACTGTAATACAGCGCCACATCTCTTCAGGAAATTATTGTGGTTAAAGGTTCGTTTAAAACATAGCGGATATATCATCAATCGTAACCTCAAGATTCTTTCAGCGCCCACTAGAGCTCAGTCGCGGGAAACAGCTTACTCAAAGGCGCTTAGTCAAAGCAAAATTGAAAGGCAGGGGTCAAAATTGGTTCCAAGTTAGATGCAACGGATCAGGCCGCCAGGCAGGCAGGCAGGCAGGCAGGCAGGCAGGCAGGCAGGCAGGCAGACGGCTAAAGTGGATGGTGTAGAATTGAAGCGGAGAGGAAGGTAACTCAGGAAAGGGGAAGAGGAGGAATCGGGATAGGATTTGCGAAAGAGTAGTGCTTTCATTTTTGGAGTGTTTTGGAGTGAAAGATCTGTGGAGAGATAGCAAGAGGTGGGGCTATGGTGAGTTCGTAGGGTGGATTATTGAAATCGATCATAGTAGACCTATGTTGAACTCGGTCAAAGTATTTTAAATCAATCATAGTATGTTGAAATCGATCACAGCATGTTGAACTCGGTCAAAGTCAATCATAGTATGTTGAAATCGATCACAGCATGCTGAAATAGATCGTATAGCATATGAAAATCAATCATAGTATGTTGAAATCGATCATTATCTTACCCTGACTGCTGCTGTTCCACTGAAGTTCCTTTGCGTCGACAGTTTCACAGAACCCTGTCGTCAGCGTATTTCCGTCACCATGGAAACGGACGTTGCTAGGCAACGCTCGTTTCTCGGTCGCCTCGCACGTAGGATGGCGGAATCTCGCCGCCAGGTGGAGCCATCTATATCCGGGTTCAGACTCATCCCCAGCGCCACACGGAGAAGGGGACTGGTGTGGTTGGTGATGATGAGGATGAGGAGGTAGGTGAGGATGCTGAAGAGATGAGGGGTGATGAGGATGAGGATGAGGAAGGGCAGAGGGACAACAGTTCCGGTGAGGATCGCTGAAGCGAGTCGTAGAAATCGGTGACATATCGTTGATCTAATTTAATCTCTTCCGATCTAATCTCTTTCAATCTTTCTAATCCAATCGCTTCTAACCTAATTACTAATTCTAATTCTAATCTCTTATAATCTATTCTATTCTAATCTAATCTCCTCTGTTCTAATCTCCTCTTATGTAATCTCGTCTTATCTAATCTCCTTGATCTAATCTCTTATAATCCAATCTATTCTAATCTCATAAAATCTAATCTCTTATGATCTAATCTCTTCCAATCTCTTCAAATCGCTTCTAATCTCCTCTTATGTAATATCGTCTTATCTAATCTCCAATGTTCTAATCTCTTATAATCCAATCTATTCTCTTCTAATCTAATCTCCTCTGATCTAATCTCCTCTTATATAATCTCGTCTTATCAAATCTCCTGTGTTCTAATCTCTTATAATCCAATCTATTCTCTTTTGTAATCTCCTCTGATCTAATCTCTTATAATCCAATCTATTCTAACCTCTTCTGATATAATCTCTTCCAATCTACACAGATCTAACTTCTGTAGCTCTGTGATCGTAGCGAATAAGCGATCAGTCGATGATGGACAAATCTAAAAAAATTCAGAAATCACAAATAAGAATAACCATTGTAATTTTCACTCCGTTAAGTGCGGGTCTAATCACAAACGTAGGCCTAATTACGATCGTCACCGTTTGCCTAAATTGTAATCGTAATCAGGGGTCTAATGGTAATCATAGACTTAAATTGTAATCGTAATAGCGTAGGCCTATACATGCCCAATCGTAGGCCCAATCTTAGGCCTAATCCTAAGCCTAATCAATCATAGGCCTACTAGTCATCGAAATCGCAGGTCTAGTCGTAATCATAGGAGAGACCTAATCATAATCTGACGCTAATGTAGGCCTACGATGCTGCGCTGGTCGACGTCAACGGTTCAGCCATCCACAAGATGTCGCTTAACACGGGATGATTAAGGCCTACGCAAATCGTAATCGTAATCTCGAAATAGCCTATCTATAGCGCTAGTCTTAAGCTCAGCGCTATTTCACGAGCGCTGAGCTCGCTCGCATAGCTCCATTTAGACACCACTTTAAGCCATACATTCAACATTCACGTTTAATTGTTGAATCACAGTTACAGTTACAATATTCGTTTAATTCAATAGATCCAGTTGAACAGTTACACATCGGACTAATAGGTAAAGTTAACTCGACATGGACGCTTATGTCAGCTGTAAAAAGTTGATAAAAACTGGTAAAATATGACTTGAAATACGAGCTCTGTCTAGACACCTTTATAGTGTTTGCATGCTATGCTATACATTAAATTCGCGCATTCGCAAAACTTGGTACTGACGAAGATGGTATTGCTGTGAAAATTGTGTAAAAACTATCCTATAAGGAGTCGTTAAAATCTTGGATCTACAGTCACGAGGGTTCTCGGCGACTTCTAAGCATGATAATATAATCTAAGATCCTTGACACAATACTACAAGGCTCTTAGGTGGTTCAGAAGACATATAATCTGTGTTAGATCCATTGCAATTTAACCTGGAACGCTTAGTAGCCCATCCTTCCAAGTTTAGTCCAGTCATCAGCATTCATCAGCTCCTGCCACCTCTTCGTCAGGATAAGTACTTACTTCGCAAGAGAGGACATACTTTCATGATGCCTATTGTTAAATCTAAACTGTTTAAAACTAGCTTTGTTAATCGATGTATCTTTAGTTTATATATAGTTGTGCATGTGTGCGGCGTAGACTTGGAGGGGGCAGCCGGGGCGCGTTTCCCCTCCCCAATAATGGAGATAGACTGTACATCCAATGCAAAAAGTGTAGAATGAATAACCAATTTCTCCCCCCCCCCAATATTTTGGATAAGTTTACGCCCCTGTTATAGTTTAGTAGGCCTATACACATGCATATACTATAGGCATGCATCGTTTTAGGCCGTATATCAGGGATGGCGAACCTATGGCACGCGTGCCCAACCTGGCACGCCAACAGATTTTGCTTGGCACGCCACCTGAACTCTGAACTTTTGTTTTTTCATACTTTTTTATATTTCTTTATTTCTTACATTCAGCAATTTCTTTTCTGTTTCATTATCACGTAAAATTCTAGTAACTGCTAGGCTTTACTTTTTTAATGCATTCAATAGATAACGCTACGGTAGACCATGAATTTTGACTCTTGCATTGTGTCAGTCTGCTATACAGGCCTACTGTAATCTCAAACGTGATCATTTGAAAGAACAGTACTGGATATTTCGGCAGAAAATTAAGTTCTTCGAACATGGAAATCGCTTCCAGACAAATACAACACACTTAAAACAGTCACATTTGGAATTTTATCGATTTTTCCATCAAGTTACTCATGCGAATCTTTGTTTTCAACCATGAATTTCATTAAGTGTGATATTAGAAACAGATTAACCGATCATGCAAGTGCTGCATGCGTGGCATTGAAAACAACAAATACAAACCAGACGTAAAACAGCTGGTGTCTACTGTAACACTGACAATGCAATATGTCCCATATAAAATTATGCATAATTATAGCCTAAATCGCATTGTTAAGTAGCCACGTCTAAAACGATGCAATGATTTTTCAATATTAGCTTTCATTTTTGGGGGATTCTTCATTCCGTGTTCACTGGTTCAATAAAATGTCTGGCACGTGAAATTTGTTCACTCTCTTCAGGAACCATTTTCTGGCACGCGAGCTAAAAAAGGTTCGCCATGCCTGCCCTATATAATGCACGAGTGCTTGTCAGATCATCAGATGCTAATAAAGACCACTCAGCCCTACTTACTTACTTACTTACATCAGGTAAGTGAGAACTATACACGACTTCATAGACCTACAAGAAAAAGTTTCCTACAGACGTGAACGGCCTCTAATGTCTTAGGATGGGTCCAACGTTAAACCCTCGGTCTGAATTGCAACCACGAGTAATCACAGTTTACCGTTATCCTATAAGGTCGATTTGAACGGCCCTGGCAGCCACAAGATGTCGCTCAACGGTACGTATATATTACAACTATCACTATCACGGAACTAACGCGACGAACTAGGCCTACTCCAGCTCCGAAGCCTTAATTCACCCATCGTTCAGTTACTGTTCGTAGTGCGCTCCAATATAGTTCTCGTAGATCAACTTCTGTAGACCTACGACTGTTTAATAGTCACTGACGTGTATACGCTCTCCAAGGGGTGCTTTCAAGATTTGCACTGCTGTGCACTGAGCGCCCACGTGAGCCCCGACCTCAAAGACCCTCTGAACTAGTCATCCATGCACCCATTTGTTATGACTCGCTGCTTATTAAGTTAAAGACCACCGCACCCCCAATTAAGGCTGAAGTCATTAATCTCGCCTCTTGCATCTGAAACAAGGCGGCTTCTTTCTTCATCGCCGCCGCCGCTGTAGGCTGCGCTTTTGGACCTCTTCCAAATGCAGAAAACATTCAGAAGAGGAGCTCCAGTTGGACGAGAAGAGGTCGAGCTGAAATTCGAACCTAGGAATCGGCAAGTAGACCAAGTACAACACGATGCATACAGCAAAGTGACGTGCAGGACACACTTTTGTGTGAGACAGGGTAGCCGATTGGTTAGAACGCTCTTTATAGAAATCTTTGAACATTGACAGCTGACGCTATATAGACATGGGAAACGTTAGGCGAATGGTTAGAGCGCTCGCCTTGTAGCGCAGAGAGTACGGGTTCGAGCCTCCTTCTCTGAGACGGTTACTGTGTAGGGACATTGAGCAAGGATCTTTCACTCATATTGCTCAGCGCTCTCGACTGATGGTTGGTCATTAGATAGTGGCGCTTAATAAATTCTCGATAGTAAAAATATTAGCCAGCTGCGAGCCGTTTAAAGCTAATAATTATTCGCCTAACACCAAGAAGCAGTGGCGGCGTTCTTGTTTGACAGGTAGGGAGACACAGGACACTTTTGAACTGATCTGGTCCAAAAAGAGGTGAAAAAAGCGAAAAAATTGTGTTGATTTTTTTGGTGTTTCTTCCAAATTGGGGGGGGGCGGGACAACTGTATAGCGTGTCCCTTCCCCCACTGTTAAAGGTGGAGGGTCTTGTGGCCCCTCGACCCCCCCCCCCGGATCTCCGCCCCTGCCAAGAAGCATTCGCAGGTGTGATGTTGTAATTGTTAATTTGTAGGCCTACCTTTCATAGCGCCGGTTATATAATGCACAAGGTATCAACCGATGTGTAAGCGACCTCAGTTTTCTCAGCCTTAGCATACGAGTGTGGATAGCGAATCCTCTCGTCATAGGCAGTGTACGGTCAGTGTACCCATTTACTGCTGAGTTAGCTAGAGGACGTAAGTGAGGTATACATTTCAAATGTTTCTGCTCTTTGAGATTTAACCCCGACCTTCTTGTTTACAGTCCGGCAGGCTAACCATTACAGGAAATGTTAAAATGTTAGCTCAATTACATGTCCTCATCAGACTTTGTTTCTGGAGAGGTCGTTTCATCTGTTGACCTCGGAATGGCCCAATAAAGCGTGCAGGAAACTCCTCCGTTTACAGAAGAGACATTTCCAAACACAGCAGACCCCAGAGAACGTATCCAAAGCTTGTCGGCAGCGTCATATCGGAAACATCAGTAGGGTCATTATGAATAAAATACGACCGAAAATCGGCTTCCGTTTTAGCACAAAGCAGCCGAAACTGACCGACTTTCGGCCTCTGTCGAATAAAGCAGCGGCCACCAATTGGAAATGCAAATCGAGTAATTCAATCCCCCGCTGGGTCTGAATACATTAAGCGCCACATTAACAGAGATGTACTTCAGGGCTAGAGAGTGACCTGTTACAGCAATAATACTCAACTAGGATCAACTGGGAGTAGGCCTACACACCGCCACTTACCCTATGCCAGTCAGGAGTGTAACTTTGGTCTGAAAAGAGGGGATACCAATTTCTTGCATACATAGCCTACACGAAGCAAGGCAGAGATGCTATCCTATGATGATGATGATGATGATGATGATGATGATGATGATGATGATGATGATGATGATGATGATGATGATGATGATGATGATGATGATGATGATGATGATGATGATGATGATGATGATGATGATGATGATGATGATGATGATGATGATGATGATGATGATGATGATGATGATGATGATGATGATGATGATGATGATGATGATGATGATGATGATGATGATGATGATGATGATGATGATGATGATGATGATGATGATGATGATGATGATGATGATGATGATGATGATGATGATGATGATGATGATGATGATGATGATGATGATGATGATGATGATGATGATGATGATGATGATGATGATGATGATGATGATGATGATGATGATGATGATGATGATGATGATGATGATGATGATGATGATGATGATGATGATGATGATGATGATGATGATGATGATGATGATGATGATGATGATGATGATGATGATGATGATGATGATGATGATGATGATGATGATGATGATGATGATGATGATGATGATGATGATGATGATGATGATGATGATGATGATGATGATGATGATGATGATGATGATGATGATGATGATGATGATGATGATGATGATGATGATGATGATGATGATGATGATGATGATGATGATGATGATGATGATGATGATGATGATGATGATGATGATGATGATGATGATGATGATGATGATGATGATGATGATGATGATGATGATGATGATGATGATGATGATGATGATGATGATGATGATGATGATGATGATGATGATGATGATGATGATGATGATGATGATGATGATGATGATGATGATGATGATGATGATGATGATGATGATGATGATGATGATGATGATGATGATGATGATGATGATGATGATGATGATGATGATGATGATGATGATGATGATGATGATGATGATGATGATGATGATGATGATGATGATGATGATGATGATGATGATGATGATGATGATGATGATGATGATGATGATGATGATGATGATGATGATGATGATGATGATGATGATGATGATGATGATGATGATGATGATGATGATGATGATGATGATGATGATGATGATGATGATGATGATGATGATGATGATGATGATGATGATGATGATGATGATGATGATGATGATGATGATGATGATGATGATGATGATGATGATGATGATGATGATGATGATGATGATGATGATGATGATGATGATGATGATGATGATGATGATGATGATGATGATGATGATGATGATGATGATGATGATGATGATGATGATGATGATGATGATGATGATGATGATGATGATGATGATGATGATGATGATGATGATGATGATGATGATGATGATGATGATGATGATGATGATGATGATGATGATGATGATGATGATGATGATGATGATGATGATGATGATGATGATGATGATGATGATGATGATGATGATGATGATGATGATGATGATGATGATGATGATGATGATGATGATGATGATGATGATGATGATGATGATGATGATGATGATGATGATGATGATGATGATGATGATGATGATGATGATGATGATGATGATGATGATGATGATGATGATGATGATGATGATGATGATGATGATGATGATGATGATGATGATGATGATGATGATGATGATGATGATGATGATGATGATGATGATAATAATAATAACCATGCAGAGGATGATAGTGATCACAATTATGATGATGATGCTCAGTAGGCCAAATTGTCTTGAGTCTTGAGGGCTCAAACCAAGGTCTTCTGAGAAATATGGCCTAATAATGAAAATTGTTTGTTCTGGGTATGAAAAGCGGGCGGTACGGTCCCCTCCAGTCAAAAAAGTGGGCTATGGGTACCCATCGTATCTCCCAGATATTACGCCTATGGGATACACGTGACTTGCGTTGCAAGCAGATTATTTTCAAATCGTTGAGGGCGCGCTATAACTACGCTAGAAGACAATTTACGTCCAGTAAAGATTTTCTTATACATAGAAGAAATACTAGTAGGCCAGAATGTGCCATGGCCGGTAAGTTACTTACTTACTTGAAGAATAAAACGACAATACTTATGACGTATATGCAATAAACACGCCATTTTGCGATTAAAATTCAGGTGACGTCATATTTGACAATACTCCGTGCCTTGGAAACGTCTGAAAACTCGACGTGGAAGAGAACAGGCCAGACGAAACATTTCTTACAGAAATCACCGAAAATGTCAGAAAAAACGTCGAAATTCGATGAAAGAAATGCAGTTAGGTGCTGTTTTGAAGACGCAAATCGACAAAGACTCGAATGGTGCCAAGAAATTGTCATTTCGACCAGAAATCATCGAAAATTTCGATCGAAGTTCAACTTCAGAATTGATAAATCCAAGAATCGCAAATCGATGAATAATTGACTTATCGACACGAATTAAAACCTCGAACAGAACATGAAAGCAGACAGAAAATCGAAATCAAACGTAAGAATTGTTTCATTCAATAACAAATTGAACAATATAAGGCATAGACTAGGCTATATATAGGGGCCCTATGACATGATTCATCGATATGTAAAAGGGTCTAATAAGCTAATATGACTTTTCTAGCGTCGTTTTCATGATGCACAGAGCGCCAGACAATGGTCGCTTCTAAGGAAAATCGCATTGCAAAAGAATTATTAGGGCCTAAGTCACTTAAAGGAATAAGTGTCTTAAGCCATTAGAGCTAGTCGAAATCCGTTAGGTCCTCTGGAACTTAGAGACGGTGGGTAGTAATTTTGCGAGAAAAGAAGAACAGAACGGTTCAGCTAGGCCCCTATTGAAGAAGATGGAAGAGAGCTTGGAAGTGGCTGAAGGGTTCCGATAAGGCAGTTGCTTTATGGTTTTCCAGAGAGAGCGTGGATTAGAGAGGATAGGGAATGAACCAGTGAGGAATAAAACCTCTTTTTAACCGTAGCTATGTAGAAGGTGATATTATTTATCTACGGCAGATTTGAGGGTAGAAAGCAACGCGTGACTGATGGTCACGTGATGGTCACGTGTGCGCTTATAAGCGCGCTCAAGGCGTCGATGGAAAGATTTTAAAGTCTGGAGATTGGAATTATACGTCGGATTTGTAGGTTGAGAGCATGCATTTGGTAATAAAGGATCGTGTTTGTTAAGAAGCATGGAGAGAGTGGTGTTGTTGAACGACATATCTAATTACCACTTGATTGTCCTGTGCACGTGGATCGTTTTCATATTTATAAGGTCGATGTAGAGGACCGTCTTATTAGCAGAGGCGTCTACACCATAGAAACCGTGGAGCAAACGCTCCATCCAATAAATAGGGGGGAGATCTGTCAGTGTGTGTGCCACCATTTTAGGGGGAATGAAGAGGGAGGGGGAAAAGAGGGGGCAGAAGAAGTTGATCCAATGACTTGGCGGAATAGACGCCCCTGCTTATTAGCCTCTGTGTTTTATGGTAATCTAAATCTAATAATTAATGGTAATCAATTAATAATGTGATGATTGTCTATATAGGTGGCTGGTGTCTTCGTGCAGTTGGCCTATGTCATCTTCTTGAAAAGACCGAATAAGAAGGTAGGACGATTACGTAATCGGCCAAGAAGTGGTTTATATATATGTAGGCCTATGTATGTACAGGGGCGGAGGGGGGGGGGGTCCGCCTGTTTACACAGGCGGACCCCCCCCCCCCCCCGTAGGCGTGGATGAGTCAAATGTAGAGGACGTGGGTACTGAAGACAGTCAAAAGGTTTATGACTAAAAAAAGTCATCAACTTTTTTGGGAGATGGTAGGTATGTCAAATTTTTTGGCCCCCTCTGACAGACCTTCTGGATCCGCCCCTGTGTATGTATATAAGTATGTATGGTATGTATGTGTATGTATGTATGTATTTTTGTTTGCATCAAGCCATTTATCATAAACTTATGTTATGTGAAACTTATGTTATGTTATATTTAATATAGCGCCTTTTAAGTCAGCTATGTATGTTTGTATCCAGCCACTTATCGTTTAGGTCGGCTCGCATCACAGTCTAACTCATCTATAGAAAGGCCTATTCAAGTGCATTTAAAGACATTTTGAAAATGTTTCCTGAACGAAGCTAAATGCAACAGCGCACATGTAAAGCCGAAGATTGTAAATAAGTAAGTAAGATGCAAGTTTCTAGAGGAAGGTTCCAGCCATGATAACTTGATAACATGCAATGGGTTTGAGTTGATATACGGAAGTGCGGCACCTGCATAGCATCACGAGCAGCTGAGCGCAACGATTGCTGACCTGGTTGACTTGAGACTGAAACACAAAGTTTCCTGATGTGAGTGCGGTGCCGACCAACAGGCCCCTTCCCCCCCCCCCCATAAGGAGAGTTGTGTTTTATTCTTTCTTTTTCATGATAACGTTAATAATCTTCGTGGTTTTACTCTGTTTTCTATAGGTGCCTGTGGATTTGCTGGCGGCGAGTGTTCTGCCTGAGGGGCAATAGGATGGATTCTGTTGTCGATGTAGTTGTGTGTGTGTGTGTGTGTGTGTGTGTGAGTGTGTGTGTGAGTGTGTGTGTGTGTGAGTGTGTGTGAGTGCGTGTGTGTGCGTGTGTGTGTTTGCGTGTGTGTGTGTGTGTGTGAGTGTATGTTTGTTTGTTTGCGTGTGTGTGTGTGTGTGAGTGTGTGTGTGTGTGTGTGAGTGTGTGTGAGTGTGTGTGTGTGTGTGAGTGTGTGTGACCTGCTGGGCCTCTGGCGTGGATTAAAATCCCGTAAGCCCTTGTTTGGCAGGAGGGCCCCTGGCGTGGCGTAAAACCCGTAAGCCCGTGTGTGTGTGTGTGTGTGTGTGTGTGTGTGTGTGTGTGTGTGTGTGTGTGTGTGTGTAGGTGTGTGTGTGTGTGTGTGTGTGTGTGTGTATGTGTGTGTGTGTGTGTGTGTGTGAGTGTGTGTGAGTGTGTGTGTGTGTGAGTGTGTGTGAGTGCGTGTGTGTGCGTGTGTGTGTTTGCGTGTGTGTGTGTGTGTGTGAGTGTATGTTTGTTTGTTTGCGTGTGTGTGTGTGTGTGAGTGTGTGTGTGTGTGTGTGAGTGTGTGTGAGTGTGTGTGTGTGTGTGTGTGAGTGTGTGTGACCTGCTGGGCCTCTGGCGTGGATTAAAATCCCGTAAGCCCTTGTTTGGCAGGAGGGCCCCTGGCGTGGCGTAAAACCCCGTAAGCCCGTGTGTGTGTGTGTGTGTGTGTGTGTGTGTGTGTGTGTGTGTGTGTGTGTGTGTGTGTGTGTGTGTGTGTGTGTGTGTGTGTGTGTGTGTGTGTGTGTGTGTGTGTGTGTGTGTGTGTGTGTGTGTGTGTGTGTGTGTGTGTGTGTGTGTGTGTGTGTGTGTGTGTGTGTGTGTGTGTGTGTGTGTGTGTGTGTGTGTGTGTGTGTGTGTGTGTGTGTGTGTGTGTGTGTGTGTGTGTGTGTGTGTGTGTGTGTGTGTGTGTGTGTGTGTGTGTGTGTGTGTTTTGTCGTTGTCCTGTAATGAGCCGAGGGATTAGCAGGAGGATGATAGAAGACCGGATCAGAAGGAAAAGATGGGGTGGAATCGAGATGGACGTGGAAATATTCGGCAATGTCAACTGCACAATTCCTCAAACTGTCGGCAAAGGGAGCTGAGGAAGCACCGTTAAGCTACCCTAGAGGTGGTCCGTGGCAGAGCCCCAACACCATTGGACATTTTGCGCAAGGCCGAAAACTAACTCTTTACCTTCAGGACTCCAGACGCCTATAAAAATACTATGAGCGCCATGCGCACCTGCGGTTTTCGATCATGATGCCTGGGCAGAGTTCATAAAACGGTTTTGTAGTCTGTTGTTATTAAAAGTTATCAAAAGGTGACGATGTATGAATGATGAACACTTGAAGCTGTATTTCAGACTGAAGTAGCACATTAATTATTTAATTAACCATGATTAAAATATTTATATGTTTTACGATGTTCGGCGTATTTGTTCAAATTTTCGGCTTAAAGTTAAATCACAGTCATTTAGTAGACGTAATATGCAATATCAGCACAGTGAGGGGCGCAACTTTGGTCTGAAAAGTGGGGGTACCAATTTCTTACATAGGCTACACGAAGCAAGGCTGAGATTGAGATCTCTGGGAAGGTCTATATTAAATTATTTAAATTGGGGAACTGACTGACATTCTTTGCAAAGCTATTATAATCTATTGCTATAGTGATAATAGGGGCAGTTGCAGGAGCGTAACTTTGGTCTAAAAAGTGGGGGGTACAAATATCTTAAATACACGAAGCAAGATAGCCCCTCTTCAAGGTTATCTACTCAGAAGCACTCCATACCCAACCTCGGCTGAAGAGTACAGACTTGAGATTTGAGTCAAATGTGGTGGTTTGGGTGCTTGAGACCAAGCGAAGCGGCACAAGGAGCCCATTCCAGATTGCAAGGTCAGCGATGGAAAAAGCACGGCGCTGCCTAAGGGTGGTCCTCGAGCGAGGAACCAGAAGCTCAGCCTGCTTAGAAGAGCGCAGGGAACCAGAGCGCTGGATGTTCAGGGTGGAGCGGCAATACCCTCAGTACACAGAGGCCCCTCCCACAAGGCAGCGCCACACTAGGGCAGAGACCCGAAGGGCAATACGCTGCGGGATAGGAAGCCAATGCAAAACATCCCGCATGTACTCAGTGACATGGCCAAATCTCGGGATGCGACCAATAAGGCGTGCCGCTGTGCGTAGGACCCGGTCCAAGCACCCAATCCGAGCCGCTGGGAGACCAAGGTAGGCTAGAGAGCATTGCAACAGTCAAGGTGAGAGACGACAAATGAGTGGACAACCGTGGAAGCGGCGGCGAAGGTTAGAGAGCGAGCTACCGCTCTAAGCTGAAGCAGCTGATAGTAACAGTCACGGCATGCGTTTTGTTGTTGTTGCCCCTGCTGTTGCAGTTGTAGTTGTAGTAGTTGTAGTAGTAGTAGTAGCAGTAGCAGTAGCAGTAGTAGTTACTCTTAGCAGCTCATTGGTACGCGCAGTTCTTACTGTTAGTCGACAATAATATCGTAATGTTGAGCAACTTGTACAGTGTGTGCGGCAGCAGTTAGATATATAAGTTGTTGAAACCGTTTCAAAGGTGTCTAATGAGGTCATTAATTTATCCAATGTTTTAACCAGTCTTGTTGTCAAGACCTTAAACCTCAAGACCAAGACCAAGACCTTGAACCTCAAGACCAAGACCAAGACCTTGAACCTCGAGACCAAGACCAAGACCAAGACTTTGAACCTCGAGACCAAGACCAAGACCAAGACCTTGAACCTCAAGACCAAGACCAAGACCAAGACCCAAAAAATCGAAATCAGGTCAAGACTTCTAAAAATTGTCAAGTCGGAATATTCGCTATTTTAATGAAAACATGAGTCTTTTATTTTATTCAAGCAAATGAACTTTAAGTGCAAACTGCAGAGAAATCCGAATTTGTATTCAAAAGTCCTTCATGCAAACTCTTATACCAAATGCCTTTTGTATTTTATAAAAACCAATTCGCTCAGAATTTTCTGACCAAGACGTGCCTGGTGGGCCTCATAAAAATTCCGCCATGTGAAAAAATACGTTCTACAGTTGCTGAAGTCGCTGACACAGTAGCTTTTCAAGCACTGGATGTAAATGTACAGATAGTGAGTCCTTTTGAATTCTTCCCATGGTTTATCATACCGTCTGATACAGAATAACTGTTGCTGCTGCCAATGGGTTTTTCTGACCAACATGACTTGTATCCATCCATAGATATTGGTCGTATGATGAAAGCAGGCTTGATACAGAATTCTTGAGTTCTCTTAAATGACTGTTCATATTAACAGCCGGTCTTGGTCTTGGTCTTGCGAGACCAAGACCAAGACTTTGAACCTCAAGACCAAGACCAAGACCAAGACCTTGAACCTCAAGACCAAGACCAAGACCTTGAACCTCAAGACCAAGACCAAGACTTTTAAAAACGAGCTCGAGTGCACTCGAGACCAAGACCTTCGTCTCGAGGACAACAAGACTGGTTTTAACTTAATCTGATGGCATCAAAACCCCTTGACGTCGATAGCAAATTTTTTTTATACTTCTGACCGTTCGAAAACGGCATAATAGCCTACATCTACGGATTTCTAGGCTATATTGTAACTACCATAGGCCTACGTGTATGTCAAAAACACAGCGGGGTCTCGCCCCAAATATGTAATTGATGTAATTCTGTCTCCTCTCATCGTCCACTTCGCTCCTTGAACAGTTGATCTTTCGGTTCCTCATACTAAAACAGCTATGGCGCAGTCCCGATCTTTTGCCTCAATTGGTCCCCCTCTCTGGAATACACTGTCTCCTACTCGCTCTCAAATTTTAATATGTAACCCCTCGTCTTCTTTTGCTTTCCTCAAGACTTATTTCTTTTCTTGTGGCCTTGGGCACTGGGAGCGCCTCTGAACGGTTCACCCTACTAGAGGCGCTTTATAAATGTTTAAATACAATACAATACAATACAATACAATACAATACAATACAATACAATGGATCAAACATTTAAATAACATAATTATTAGCAAGGGCAGTGTTCCCAACCTGGTTGTCACGACACCAATTAGGATGTCGTGATCCTGGTCTACCGGCAGGGGCGTCTACACCCTAGAAACCTTGGAGCAAATGCTCCATCCAAGAAATAGGGGGAAGATCTGTAAGTGTGTGTGCAACCATTTTAGGGGGGGGGGGGGAACGGGAAGGGGGGGAAGAAGAAGGGGAAATGGGACGTTGTTCCAATGACTTAGGGGGGATAGACGCCCCTGTCTACCGGTGTCGCGGTTGGATGACAGAATTGGTCAAAATATAAATAAAAGCTACTGATTATCACTACTGACAATTAAAGGCCTATAACTGTGGTTTAAAACCTAAGGCAAGGAAAATGTAGGCCCTAATTTCCATCCTCGTTTAAGAAACGGATTGAGAGACTTCTACGATCACCAATTATCGCCACACGGGGGTGTGGTAGAAACTTTTACCGTGAAGCCCTCACTGTACGGAAGTCTTAACGCCTTGCAACCAGTAACCTGGGCATGGTAGTATCAAATGTCCCAACCGTCTCTGATTTTTCTAGAAGCCCACTAGAATTCCTGTATTCGTATTCCATCAGTTATCCACCGGTACCATGAACTATTAAACCATTTTAAAATATTAAATCCGCCAAACCCGAGGGGCAGCCATGGACATGAAGAGCTATGGCGACTTCATTTTCTTAGCCTCGGCATATGAGGGCGGTTGGCGAGTCCTCTCCCTCGCCATAAGATCTTCTCGCCCGTCTTGCACTCCTCTGTTTATAACCGAGCTCGTCAGAAGGCAGAGGCTTAATTCTACCTTGACAGCGTCTGGGAATGGAACCCCGAGCTCAGGGTTGATGGTCCAGCACATAAACCTCTGACCAAGTTAAAGTCTTAGCTCTTCCAGAATTCCACTATGACTCAAGTGATCCTCCGCCTTCCAATCTTCCTCGACTCAAACGACACCCGCCTTAACAGCTCCTCCGTCTCCTCTCTCTGGCGACCAGGTTTGGACCTCATGTGGTAGGCCTATCTCTGGCGACCAGGTTTGGACCTCATGTGGTAGGCTTATCTATGGCAACCAGGTTTGGACCTCATGTGGTAGGCCTATCTCTGGCGACCAGGTTTGGACCTCATGTGGTAGGCCTATCTCTGGCGACCAGGTTTGGACCTCATGTGGTAGGCCTATCTCTGGCGACCAGGTTTGGACCTCATGTGGTAGGCCTATCTCTGGCGACGAGGTTTGGACCTCATGTGGTAGGCCTATCTCTGGCAACCAGGTTTAGACCTCATGTGGTAGGCCTATCTCTAGCAACCAGGTTTGGACCTCATGTGGTAGGCCTATCTCTAGCAACCAGGTTTGGACCTCATGTGGTAGGTCTATCTCTGGCAACCAGGTTTGGACCTCATGTGGTAGGCTTATCTATGGCAACCAGGTTTGGACCTCATGTGGTAGGCCTAACTCTGGCAACCAGGTTTGGACCTCATGTGGTAGGCCTATCTCTAGCAACCAGGTTTGGACCTCATGTGGTAGGCCTATCTCTGGCGACCAGGTTTGGACCTCATGTGGTAGGCCTATCTATGGCAACCAGGTTTGGACCTCATGTGGTAGGCCTATCTATGGCAACCAGGTTTGGACCTCATGTGGTAGGCCTATCTATGGCAACCAGGTTTGGACCCCATGTGGTAGGCCTAACTCTGGCAACCAGGTTTGGACCTCATGTGGTAGGCCTATCTCTGGTGACCAGGTTTGGACCTCATGTGGTAGGCCTATCTCTGGTGACCAGGTTTGGACCTCATGTGGTAGGCCTATCTATGGCAACCAGGTTTGGACCTCATGTGGTAGGCCTATCTCTGGCGACCAGGTTTGGACCTCATGAAGTAGGCCTATCTATGGCAACCAGGTTTGGACCTCATGTGGTAGGCCTATCTCTGGCGACCAGGTTTGGACCTCATGTGGTAGGCCTATCTCTGGCGACCAGGTTTGGACCTCATGTGGTAGGCCTATCTATGGCAACCAGGTTTGGACCTCATGTGGTAGGCCTATCTATGGCAACCAGGTTTGGACCTCATGTGGTAGGCCTATCTCTGGCGACCAGGTTTGGACCTCATGTGGTAGGCCTATCTCTGGTGACCAGGTTTGGACCTCATGTGGTAGGCCTATCTATGGCAACCAGGTTTGGACCTCATGTGGTAGGCCTAACACACACGTACAGTCTTAATAAGCTAGTGCCCTGTGCTTAACTTACAAGTAGCGCTTTATAAATTTGGAGTTTTACGACTACATTTACCTTCGTTGGGTATATTCACTGCAAACTGAAGTACTGTTGCTGTTCATGAATATAGGAAACGAGGTCAAACTGTTTATAGGTCAACTCTCACTCCATCGCCACCTATTCAGGGCGACATTCCCCACACAGGGAATTACTCTGTTCAGCAAGGTTAACTGCAGTGGGTACAACAAGGGATCTTCGTTCTCTTAGCCTTGGAATATGCTACGCCAGCCTGCCCGCATCAAGCCAATATGGGATCCGTATAGAACCCATATGGGTCCCATCTAAGGCCATGGAAATGCTGGCAGGGAGAGGGTGGGTGGGTGGCCGGTCCTTTCCTTCGCTCCCTGATCTTCCAACTAACGTGGAAAGTGTACAGTCGATGTATTCATTATAGACGGTCTACAGATCGTTAGCCATCCGTCCTGCTGGGGGATATGGTTCAACAGTGCAGCATGCTAAAAGGGGTTCAAATAATTATGTCATCTGCGAAAACACAACCTCATTTTGGACCCTCACTCCCGTTGTTGACAGACAGACAGGCAGACAGACAGACACACACACACACACACACAGAGACCGACAGACATACAGAGAGGCACACATGTACAGGCACACAGACAGACATACACACAGACAGATACACAGACAGACAGACAGATACACAGACAGACAGATACACAGACAGACAGGCACAAAGAGACTGACAGACATACAGACAGACATACACACAGACAGACAAACAGACAGATAGACAGACAAACAGACAGATATACAGACAGACAGACAACAGACACACACACACAGACAGACAGACACAGACAAATAAATGTACACACAGGTACCCGTACATACAAAAACATATCCATGCAATGCAGTTTCAAGTATAGAGCAGCTCCAAGTGACGCCAGCTTGTCACCACGTTTTCATTTCGTACGCGACAAAAACCAATTCGTAATAAATTAATGTGGTCATTTTAATATTAATTACCAACATTATAAACACATTAAAGATAATTAGCATTAATATCAACATCACTAATGATAATCAAGACAATTTGAAATAGGAACAGTCAAACAGAATGACCTCTCGTTTGTTCGAATACAACAGAGAACAGTGGCACCAAAGAAATCTGCTTCAATTTTATTTCAATCAACCACTGAATACACCTTTTGATCAATTTTCATCAAACTATTGTTTTCCTTCAAATTTAGGATTGCCCTTCTGTTTCACAAGCAAGGGATCCAATTCGGAATTCTGCAACTCTGCCATTTTCAGATAGCTGAACATTGCATTTCAGCTAACGGTTGGTGTATTGAATACCAGCTTTGCACCTCATATTACCTCAGCATTTTTTTATTAAGCGCTACTATCTCATGACCTAGCATCAATCGATGGCGCTGAGCAATTGCGAGTGCTGGACTTGCTCAAGGTCCCCTACACAGTAACCGTCTCAGAGGAGGAGGCTCGAACCCGTACTCTCCGAGTTACAAGGCGAACGTTGTAACCAATCGGCCACTGTGTCCCACAGTAAACGAGGAAAGGCATCATATTTGGTAGTGTCAGCTGTAGCGCTGTTTATGAAAGCATCTCTTTGTGAAGTCGCCTCTCACGGTCACAGATATTCAAATCCAGTCAATTTACCCAATATCCTGCAATCGCTGTTTCGTTATGCGATCCCCTCCGGCAACTTTGCTGCACATGCTCTATAAACATTCCCACATGTGAAGTCCAAAGCATTAACCCTGAAACTGGCCAGGTTTCTTGGCGTAGATAGTCAGGAGTTTGAGGTCAAATACCCAGCACCTGGCACGATGTAACTGTTGATGAACATTATTTGGGATGGTGAATTGCCACAAGCTTAGTCTGAAATTGAAGTCCAACATGTTCTGGTAAGGGACAAGAAAAAGCTTATGTAGTCTCATGAAGAAAAAATTGGGTTAGATCTAGTGGTACTACCCAAAATGCACTTCCTGGAAAACATCCCAATCCAGCTTTAAACAGCTGAAAATCTTCCCCCGTACTCGTCACATGTGCAGAAAGTTACTGGATCTGTGCATCGTGAGAACTGTCATGATCTCTCATTTGACCGTGTGCGTCATTTGCAAGAGCTACTGCGAACGACGCATTTCGCAAGAACCTAGTAATGTGGCCGTGCGATCACAGAACATATACACAAAAGCGAGCCAACACATCAAAGTCATCCCAGTGCCGTTTACCACATTTCATTACCATGTGCATATCCAGCGTAAGTTACACACGTGCTCTACTAGTGTAATACAGCGTCACGCTTAAACAGAGCGTAACACGTGTCAAAGAGTAATGTTACACCAAAACGGCCAGTCTCGCTTCAGTTAAATAAAATCACATCAACGTTCCGCTAGTGGAGCCTGCAACCAGAAAAGCGCACAAAGCTACGCAGCACACAAGTCAACAATCAAACTCAGAACTTTTTTATTCGCATAAATTGCACGTGACTAGAGCTGCACCCGGTTCCAACGCATCCCGATGCAGTTAACCCTGCCCGCGAGGGAAAATTTCAAATCGAAATGCAGACAAGTTTTTACCCGACGTAGAAATGGTCGCTCGCGACTTAGAGAAATCACCGGAAAATAAAAAAGCAATGCAGAATGCGATAACGTCCCTTTCCCTCGACCCCTATTTAACCTGTCGTCGTTAAGCTCCCATTAGGTCACTCCTTAGAGTCACAGGATTGCCCTGATGAGCGAAATCCTATTCGTATTTCACCGAAATAACCACCCAACTTTTTTAAAACACAGCTCAGCGTTTTATTAACTGCAGAGCCAAGCTCAGAGCTGGCTACACTTTTCTCCACTCAAAACTTACAACTATTGCCTCTAAAGCCTTTCGTATAAGAGAGAGATCATAACTGCAGACATCCCCAATTGTTCAATTAAGTCCAAAAACCAGTCAACTGCAACCCACAGAAAACACCAGTCAATTACCACAGTAACCAACCAGTCAATTACCACAGTAACAACTCAGGGAATTGAATAAACTGACGAAAATAAATCCAAGAAAATGACTGAACCTTCGAAAGCCCAGAATATCATTAAAGGCAATCCCAAAAAATGACTTGATGAAATCCAGAAAAATGACTCAAGGAAATAACTCACCCCACGAAACAAGCAAGCAAGAAAAGACCCACCCAGCAAGTTAATAACCCACCAGCAAGAAACTGACCCACCCAGGAAGAAAATGACCTACACAGGAAGAAAATGACCTACCGAGCACAAAAAATGACCCACCGAGCAAGAAAATGACCCACCCAGTGAAACACAACAAGAACTACAAATGTTTACCCCACTGCTGCAGAAAAGCCTGGCACACAACACAAATTTCGAACAATATAACAACAGCTAATTTGCACCCATTTGCCCGGGAGAGCAAACCGCTCCGGATATGGTTTGGAAATCGAGTGCAGCGCAGAACTAGTTTGATAATCTCCGCCAAACGAGATCACAGCGGGACAGCGTCAGGTCCAGCAGACGGGAACGAGAAGCAAGCCCTGCAGCACTCCGAGTCGACGACTAGTTGTGGATTTTGATTGCCTTCTCCGGATAATTGTATCGCGTGGCCTTCGTGACGCCCTTGTTACCAACGTGATCCAATCCCAGCCACGGTCGTCCTATTAGGCCACTCACTGTCAATGGAAAATGCAAGCAATGTCATCGCAACTAAAGAAACATTTTCAACATACCACGTCAAGTCGCACCTTTTTTTAAAGATCTGTTGGGGTGCACGACAGTCTAAAAGTCTACAAGGTAGTCTAGATGTCCAGAAGATAGTCTAGAAGTCCAGAAGATATTCTAGAAGTCCGGAAGATAGTCTAGAAGTCCAGGAGGTAGTCTAGAAGTCCAGAAGATATTCTAGAAGTCCGGAAGATGGTCTAGAAGTCCAGAAGGTAGTCTAGAAGTCCAGAAGATATTCTAGAAGTCCTGAAGATAGTCTAGAACTCCAGAAAATAGTCTAGAAGTCCAGAAGATAGTCTAGAACTCCAGAAGGTAGTCTAGAAGTCCTGAAGATAGTCTAGAAGTCCAGAAGATAGTCTAGAAGTCCAGCTATGCATCATTAAGTATGTATGCATGCCTAATGTTTGTACATATGCACAAAAACAAGCAACAAAATGCCTTTCAAGGGCCTCCTAAGAGCACTGCATGTGTGGGTATGACCTAAACAGGTTCAACGTAAGGTAAGTCGAAAATGTATCCTGTATTTTTGTTGTAACTGAATATTTCAAAAATGGCTAATCGATCGTGAACAACAAATAGCAAAGAAAGGCGTACCGTGAGTGTTGACAGGTTGGAAATCGTCCAAGTGTACAGTCTTATCGACATCTTCCTGCAGGTAGCGGACAAGCCGTCCTTGAGAAACGACTGCCAGTCGGACCTAAAAGTAAAAGCCTCATTTGAAATGCTTGCTGAACAAAGCTAAATGTTCTATTGTTCTTACAATTATTAAGCATTTTTTAAACAACCCATTCATCATCTAATTATCTTTTGTTTTTAGCAACATAAGTGACCGTGGACAATCGCAATTACAATTACTAATGACCAACCATCAATCGATGGAAATGAGCAATTGCGAGTGAAGGACTTGCTCAAGGTTTGTACACAGAAACCATATCGGGGAGGAGGCTCGAACTCGTACTCTCAGCCTTACAAAGCGAGCTCTCAAGTCTCACAAATATTTATTTGTATGTAACAGTTGCTACCATGTCTCACAAATATTTATTTGTATGTAACAGATGCTACCATATCTCACAAATATTCATTTGGATGTGTAATTAGTTATTCATTCATTCATTCACTCGAGGATTTAAATAGCGCCCTTCAAGGGAACTACTCGGAGACGTTCTCGACACCAGCACGTTCAAGTTATACTAACTTGCATATAATAATAATAATAATAATAATAATCTTGATGAGTTCTAGCCATCGCAGAATGGTTGTTTGTATTCTGTGGATCATTTTTCTAAAATAAGCAGCAATTTTACCAAACCTTTTCAAAATCCTTGTCAGTCATGTCTAGTTTGGCCAGGATCCTCTCCTTGAGTTTAGTCAATTGTTCATTCTGAATAAACAAACGTTACCGATATCAGACCAGACTCTTACACATAACACAAAGGAAAATATGATGATAATGGTGATGATATTCGTTTATTGTTTATAAAGTAAACACACGCCGATAAACGGCATTCGTTTATTGTTTATAAAGTAAACACACGCTGATAAACCGCAGCATGGATATAATTCATAAGAATCCAGTAAGGTAAGAGCAATTCCAGTGCAAACTCAAAAGAAACCGAAGGCTTATTGGGAAAAGCAAAACTCAGCCCAGGAAGTCTGCGCTTAGGAAAATATCCAAGAATTGCAAGAGCATCAAAGTAATAAAGCTTACGGCATTCAGTTGATGTTCGCTAGTAAGTAAATTCAAGTAAATTTTTTAAATCACATGCTTTATTGTATCACCAAAACAAAAGTACATGGGTGTCAATGGTTTCCTAAAAGGAACAACACTGTTCCACTGACATCCCTTTCTCACTTAGATTTCCATGTGCAGTGACATGGACCATCGAAACCAATACAGAAATGCGGGTGCAGAAATTACCAGGTGGTGCTTTTGTAGTACTCAGTAATCGGGTTTATGAATTAGACATACACAAACCGTTCATTATGTTTTACACACAGTGATTCCATCAAATAAGATTTTAACTGTATTTTAGAACGATGTAAAGTACGCAGGGGAATATTGTCCATTTCTAAAATCAAGGGCAAGTCCGTCGAAAAACAAGAGAGAAATGTCAAGACCCGGGAATGGCCTGTGGAGGAAAGGGGTCGAGATAAGATGGGATTTAGACGCCAGTAAAGAGCACAAGACTTAACAACTGTCTCCAGTCTTGATCAAAAAACTACAGTGAAACTGAACAGACAACAAGAAATCATACGTACATTTTTCAATCGCAGTAGAAACGGCACACCATACACGTTGACTGGCTCCTAAAATGCAAAACATATTAAACGTTGATTACACAGCACATAGGACTATTTGGTGGAATGCTGGGTCTGTACGCCCTAATCCAACGATGGAATGTTTGAGCTGGCTGAACAGACCATTCTGTTTAATGACAGTGCCAGTTTATTTTCGCACACTTGTCCAATGCCTCAGAGTTCAATTAACTGACCTAGCATGCACACTAAGCACAGTACATAAACATGGTCTCGAGTGTATTGCAGTAATAAAATTATAATAATAATGAAGATAACAATAATGATGATTATGATAATAATGATGATGATGATCAATGATGGTAATGATGATAATCCACAGTAACACAGAATTACATAAAGGCAGTGCAACTGCAGTGTATCTGTCTGAAATGCACCAGGGCTGTGTGTGTTTGTATGTGTGTATATGTATGCATGTATGTATGAATGTGTCACAAGGGCATTTAACATGACATTCTAACTAGGGATCTGCAAAGGTGTGTCAACACCTTAACGAGCGTGTACTAAAAAGTGACTGGGAAACCAATACTGCTCGTCGTTAAAGTGTTAAGATGGCTTGAAAATGTTTCTCAAACTGTCTGTAACAAAATAACAGAATATAATATCATAATAACATCATACAATATAATATCCTTTACAGGGTCTCCTCCATGACCTGGCAATGTGTCTTAGGCCGGGCACCGGTTTACCTTCGTGAGTTCTTCACTCTAACCTCTGCCTGTGTAGGGCGCAGATCCCTGCGCTCAGCCTCCCGGGGAGACTGTCGTTCCTTACGCTCGTACTGCCATAGCACAGCGTAGGGCATTCTCGGTGGTTGGTCCTGCAGCTTGGAACAATGTCCCTCTTCAGATTCACTCCCTTCCTAGGATCTATCTGGTTCCTTTTATGGTCTTCTGAAGACATTTCTCTTTGATCCGGCCTGAGTCGGGAGTGCCTCTGAGTAGATTCCTTGAAGGGGCGCTATACAAATCTTATAGACAGATAGATAGAATATCATACAAATATAACATCATAATAATATCACAGAATATAATAATCAACTGAAAGAAAAATAAGAGCCATGCAACTACAGTGCACCTTGTTGAAATGTGCTGCTGGTACGAGCAGGTCGTCCGGTCCGAGGTTCAGTTCATCGTTCGGAACCTCTTCGATTCGATAGGACTTGGGCTGTGCTGTCTGAAGACACTCCAGCAGCATGTCTTCTTTCATTATGGTCGATATTCTCGACTGCACAACATCTAACATCCTACGCACGCAGCAGAAAAAGCGGTTACGAGAAATGGTGACCATTTTCGACCTTGCTTGAGAAAGCTGGTCAAAGTCGGAAACATAAGTTCAGCATTGCATAAACAGTGAATTATTAACTTGTACTTCATAAATCTCCATAAAATATTAATAATAATTATAATAATCTTGATAAGTTCTAGCCATCCCAGAATGGTTTTTCTGTATTCTCTGGATAATATTTTTAATTCCTGATGGATCTGAGGTATCTCGTGGCAAAAAATAATAATACTAATATAAACAATAATAATAATTGCCTTGGGGGATGGGAGGGAGTTGAGATTATCTGGTAATTGTAATTGTAACTGGTATAACCCATCATCTGTCTGTGAAAGCTTTGCAGTAGCCCCTCCCCCCCAATAGAATATTAAGGGCAGCTTTTGTCTGATACTACATCTAAAGTAAAAACCTGCTTAAGAAATCAAGGAAACCAATCTTCTGGAATAGCTGGTAAATTTAATTAAATACCAGGAAAGTAAAATCCTTAACATCTATCTGGCCATTTCTACACGGTTTAAAAATTGCCACCGGCAACTTAACGAACTTTGGTGAACTGATTTTACCTGAGCTTGCCTGATCCTAACTTCGACAGCTTGGCCTGTTTCCTTGCCTCTTCCAGTAAATCCTTCACGCATCCGCCCTTATTCGGATAGAGCACTATTTCCTAACGAAAGACACCAGACAGGTTTGAAACATTGCAAGGCGGACAGATTCAAAACGTTTTAAAGAAACCAACATGCAGTATAACTGTTTCAGAGATAACGAAGTCGCAGGTTAACTTTACATCAGTCAAAGACAGCGCCATGAAAGGGTCTTGTAACTGTAATCACATAATTATATAGCGCCTCTTCAAGACAGACTCATTAGAGTCATTCCGGACCTAACAACAGAAAACTAGGATCAAAGAGAACGGTTTTCAAGCTCTTATGGAATAGAGGTAAAGAAAGACCAAGGAACTTATGTTGCAGGGTGCTAGGCAACCTATATTCCAGAAAGTCGGGCCGACCACAGCGAAGCTTCTTGTAAAGTAACCTTCTACATCCTATCTTTAAACCATGAACCACAGTAAACTGAGAGCCAAAATAATGGGTAGATTGAGGCATGTATAACATGCAAGCCAGATTTAACAATTAAGAGAGGAATCTGCGAAACAATCAGATGCTCAGATATCGTCACTCAAACCCCATTCTTCACTAAGTTCAGTAACTTCCTTCACCATTTTCTGACATAATTTCCCCACAGATATTCCAGAAACTCTCAAAAGTGCATTAACATGCATTGTGACAGGAGAATGGTCTCTATCTCAACCAGACTCTGATCTACACCCGATATCTTTGGGCAACTCCTCAGATAAGAACAAGTTGGTGCCCTGCGCTTAGCTGTAGAGTAGCACTTTCGAAATTTGGAGTTTACGATTATGATTAGAAACAAAACATAAATTACTTAGAACTCGTAAACAGATTTCATCAAGGTCCATAACTTGCATGGTTTGTGACCGTTAGTCATTAAACTCTCGAAAGCATATTCGTAAACAAAAGAAATACCTCTTCTTTCATGTTACTGCTCATCCAGATACAGCGGAACTGCCTTTTATTTTCCAGTTCATCGATTCTCATGCTGAGCTAAATCAATCAATCAATCAATCAATCAATCAATCAATCAATCAATCAATCAATCAATCAATCAATCAATCAATCAATCAATAAATCAATCAATTCTCGTTTATTACTAATACAAGCTGTCAGAACGCAACTTGAATACACTAAATGGTTGCAGCATGAGTTATAAAAGGATTAGATGAGTTGTATAAAGGTAGTTGATATAAGTAATCAACATATATTTTTATATAAAACTCTAGATATAAAGTACAGGGCAAAAACATTAAACCACAAATAAAGAGCTAGTCCAAATCCAACGTCAAAACTTGCACTCACGACTGTTGTAATGATCAAGGCATTAATCTATACAATACAATCAATACAATACAATACAACAATACATATACATCAATCTATACATCAATCTATACACTACAAAACCACTGCACTTCACACTGGCCTCTTTCAAAAGTTCCAGCGTGTACTTAGGACAGAACACCTATGGAGCGAGCACTTGTGCATAAAGGACTTTCTCAAGGTCTTCACACACTGACTGCCTGACCCTTCATGTTACGGACCAAGGGTTCTAACCCTTTGTTACCATGCCCCACAGTTTGCTAGAAGAAATTCCAAGCGATCATCAGACACACTAGAAACCACAGGGGGATGAGAACAACCAACTCCAACCTTCTGATAGTAGATTTTGTTCGGCTGTTTCGGTTTCGTCGAACGGAAAAGGTCTTTGAGTAAACCGCTGAAGGTGCACTTGATCGGGTTCACATCCGGAACGTCCTTGTACCTGATATCGAAAATCAAGTCAACATTTTCCAAGTACAAAGACTTCTACAATTCCATTGTATATACGTACAAGAACACTCAATATAGCGCATTTTACGTAACTTACAAAGGCGCTGTACCTATGACTATCTAACAGATCTAAACAGGTGTCTTTTAAGACAGTTAGCAAATGTATGCTCTACAGAGTCAACAACATAGAAGCTTTATCATAGAATCCAAAGACATCAATTGCTAGTCACTTCAAACGAAACTGCAACTGAAAGCATAAACACTGGAAAAACCAGGTGGAATTCAGAGCAAGTTCTCCACTGTTGCCATGGTCTGGAAAAAATCTGATTTATACAGATTGGTCATATTCTGTAGACTGTTTTTCAGTTTCCGTGGCCAACTTGTGGCTTTCAAAGTGGCTGTCTTTTGAACGGACTGATCTTCAAACATGATTTTGCTAAGAAGCTACCATCAATTGATATTTCCAATGACATCGTTATTCACTATTAAGCAGAATAGTATTTATTTTTCTGCCTATATTAAACGCCACTACCTAATGACTAAACACGATCAATGGCACTGAGCAACTGTGAGTGAAAACTTGCTCAAGATTCCAATACACAGTGACTGCCTTGGGAGGCTCAAACCTGTAATTGCAACTGTAACTGTTTATTTATAATAAATAACTGCCTCTTCAAGAAAACCATCAAAGATGCTTCCGACCTGATTACACAATCGAACAGAATGGTCTTCAACCGCTTTGTGAAATAAACACTGACAATAACTTCCCAACAAGTCATTTAGAAATAATGCAATAACTTTGCTCGTTACAAGGCGAGTGCTCTACCCAATCAGCTAGTGCATAAAAAGGGTAGACATGAGTTGGTTACCCAACGTGTGAGAAGAACTGAAGAAGGTAGGGATCAGTGGTGAGATACTGGGCGACGGCCTTTGCCATCTGGTCATAGTTCATCTTGCTGGACAGCTGAAGCGTAAATCCCGGATCGCTGTTGAACTGCTGACGGTCGATGAATGTCACCTCCAAGCGACACAGTAGCTCTCTTTCAGAAATAAATCATACAGAAAAAGGAATCAGGCATGAATTCAATATGACTCAGAATTAAATGAGTAAATCATTAAAGATGACCAGCTCAGCTTGAAACCATTTGAGGTGTTGTCCATCAAAAATTGTTTTTAAAAGAAATCCAATAAGCTGGTTAATTAAAATACGACCACCACAACTATGACTCCAACCACCACCACGACATCACCACCACAACCTAGCATGACATCACCACAACCATGATACCACAACCATGACACCACCACAGCCATGACACCATCACAACCATGACCATCATCGTGACCATGGCAATGATGACCACCACCACCACCATGACCTTGACACCACCACAACCTTGCATGACACCACCTCAACGATGACACCACCACAGCATGACACCACCACAACCATGACCATCATTGTGACCATGGCGATGATGACCACCACCACCATGACCTTGATACCACCACAACCTTGCATGACACCACCACAACCATAACACCACCACAACCACGACCATCATCATGACCACGACAATGACGACGACCACCACCATGACCTTGACACCACCATAACCACAAACACCACCATGATCACGACACCACCAGAGACCACCACCACCTGCTGCCACCCATTCTGGGAAGTTGGGTACAAAAATAAACGACATCCATTCTTATCAATCATTTGTCAAAGCTACTGATAATAACGAAGCCTAATAACAACCTGAAATAGCCGACGGCCGTTGCAAACTCATCCTTTGCGGCGACCATGTCCGGATAGGCTCGCTGAAAGACGATTATGTCACCGTTGACGACCTCTTGAAAGTACTCGTCCAACCTTCGATCGAAACTGTGCAACTCGATCACTTTCGTCGGACAGACCTCCTGCAACACCAAAATGACATTCGTCAGAATGGAATCAACAGTCTGAAACATTTAGATCAATTTGCATAGCTTTGTTGCTGGACTTCGATGTACAAATCATGGGATACAACCTCCCATGAGTTTCATGTAAACACACCCAACGACTTGGGACAAAGTAGCCAATTGGTTAGAACACCCGCCTTGTAACTCGGAGTGTATGGGTTCGACCTCCTCCCCTGAGACGGTTACCGTGTAGGGACCCTGAACAAGTCCTTCAATCTCAGTTGCTCAGCGCCATCGATTGATGCTTCGTCAATAGATAGGGGCGTTGATTAAACACGTTATAAATGCATAACAGCTGGAACTAGAAGTCAACTTGTTACCGTAACAATAGAAAAGTTACATGTCTATCTACAGATTTCATTACTCGCTTTTTGCCCTTATTACGTGCTCAAGGTCAGTAAACCTCAGGTATGACACAACTGCATGCAAACAACTCATCCAAGGTCCTTACCTGGAGTCTACGCAGCATGCTCAAACCCACAGTCGACCCAGTGCACTACCGGATGGACCACCAGTCCAAAAAAGTAAAACTGGCTCAGCCCCTTTACAAGTAAGTAAGTATATTCTTTATTAACTAATTGCTAATCACACACCACTTGTTGCACAAACAGAGGAAACAGCAAATAGAACAACTAGCGAAGACAGGACTACCTTACCGCAAACAGCTGGAGCTTGGTTCCCGGTGGAAAATTTCCGCGTTCGATTAGCGTGGGTAACAGACTGTCACCTGGTTGGAAAGAAAATAATCAAACCACTGATATCCATACAACACAAGAGCTACACAAATTATTAACTGCAATTAGTAACTTCTGTTGTGCCAGTGTCTAATGCACAAGGCACCAACCGATATCACACTAAAACCAAGTCGTAATCAGGTCAACATCCAGAAGATCAGTCTGTTTAGAGAGACGGCCTATGGTGGATAAGAAATCTGGAACAGAGAAGTTTCAGAAGAGCCAGAGATTTAAGTACAGAGATTATACGTTCATAGTTTGAATATCTTCATATCATATCTTCTTAACATATCTTCATATAATATCTTCTTAACATATCTTCATATAATATCTTCTTAACATATCTTCATATCATATCTTCTTAACATATCTTCATATCATATCTTCTTAACATATCTTCAGATGATACATCAAGGCACTGCAAATGAGCAGACAACAGTTATTCATGAAAACAGGAAAGGAGCAAACTAAAGTTGTCAACTCGTACATCAACTCCTCGGACTCTCTTTTCTGCAAGCGCCTTAATACTATTTTGTTTGATTGTGGTTTAATTGTATTAGGTCGGGAGCGCCTCTGATGAGTCTCTCTTGAAATGGCGCTATATAAATTTGCAATTACCATTGCAAAGTTGTTGGTCTCACCTTTGCTAATTATGTTGTTTCAGTTGGAAATTAAGAACAAGAGACCGAATGTACAATACAGTACAACTGCATTTGATATTGTCCTCCTTCCAAAGCTCAGAAGTGCACCCATATAACAGAGTATCAATTGCACTGAGCAATAGTGAGTGAAGAAGGACTTACTCAAGGTCCCTACACAGTAACTACCTCGGGCGAGGCTCGAACCCGTACTCTCCGCCTTACAGGTCAAGCGCTCTAACCACTTGGCCACCATGCCACACAGAAGTTAAGGCATAAGAACAGTTTGGGACTTACTTAGTTTGGCAGCGACGGGAATATAGATGTGGCCACAGTACGTAATGCTGTGCGTCTTCGGATCATACTTCTTCAGGAAAATCAGCACATCCTCTACAATGGACAAAACTATTCACTATAACTAGGCAGCTCTAATTAATGCTGGCCCAAACATTTCAGGAGTAAACAATATGGCGAACAATGATAATGTGAAACGTTTGAGTGGAAAATTACGCGATCATTTTGCATTTGACGTAAATGCTGATGGAAAAGTCGAAGACAAAATTAACTGTCTTCATTGCAATAAACAGTTCGCTTACCATGAAAGAAAGTAGTACTCGACTTGGTGACTACAATTTAAACAGGCTTTCATGCTTTATGTAACAGATACTAAATTAACTGAATTTAATCGATTAATTAAAGTTAAATTTTGGAGATTAATTGATTAATTTTTAATCAGTACCAGCGCTATAAAACACAGCAATAACCCTGATTATGATCATGAATTACAGACAATGGCATTATTGACAATGAAGATAGCAACACTGTTTTATGGACTGATCTCCTGAATATAGACTTAATTATGGCTTGATTTTGGTCTGCCTTGTGCATAAAAACACCGGCGCCGATAGAAGTTACTAATTACAATTACTCAGTACAGCAGCACATTTGGAGATATCTGACTCCACAAACCGTCTTTATGAAATCGAGGTAACTTCGTCGAACCTCTCTCCGGGTCGGACGTTTCCATGAACAGAAGCCATGTGTTGGAATTGTCCGCGATCTCTTGTATCTAAGTACACGAAAATATGAAAATATCAGCTCAAATTAACTATTCCCTTGCTCAAAAACAAGATAAATAGTAAAACAGTGGCAGGGGAGGAGGTTCGAAAACATCCTCTCCGAGTTACAAGGCGAGCACTCTAACCAACTAGCTGCCATGTTCCAAAGGTAGCCAGTAGACCAACCTGTCAGTGTGGGTTCAAGTCCTCAAAGTGGAATTCGCATAACGAATCTACTAGAGCTGTACCGATGCATCGGCAGCATTCGTAATCGGGCCGATTATTAGAGGTATCGGCATAATTTGCATCGGCAAAAAATAATCGGCACCGATGCAAATTACTTCATAAGTAACTTTTTTGCACAATAATCGTTACAAAAAGGAAAAATTCGCACAAATATCTATGTTTTGTTTCTTATTATTGCTTCATATTTAGCATTGCACTACTTACTAGACACCGTAGAAACCAAGGACCTATTATACACAGGACTGGAAACTCCTTAATAACCCTGTATACAACTTCGTGTGCCTAGTTTTTGGGTGATAACAAAATAATCAGACTAATACGCGGTATCGGCTATTTCAATAATCGGCTATACGCGGTATCGGCATAATCGGCAAAAAGGGCTATCGGTATACCTCTAGAATCTACACACGATCGGCTCGATCTCTTTGTCCCTCGGGTTAGGACCATCATGGATCGTGCTTTTGCCTGCATTGGTCCCTCGCTTTGGAATGAGATAAAAAGTCGAGTGAAAAGAAACGCCATATTGAAGTGAAGACAATGAAAAGACGAACCATTTTGTTTGCGTCGTTTTCCAAATCGATCGCCGACACCCTAAGCGTCTGGCTGTCACGAAGGCACAACTGCCACGGCCGTATCTGGTCTTTTGTGAAACTCTGCAACAATAGTCAAACGCTGGTCATTACAAGTATTATTACAATTATTACAAGTATTATAATTCTTACGATTATTACCATTGTAACCCAAATGTTGGGCCACGTCATCAACAGTAAAAATGTCCATACACTGATAATTAATACACTGTTTCCTATTTCAAAGGACACTTCTACACTATCGCTAAGAGGCACTACCGAATTTCGCTTGTATTGTATTATACTAAACACAATGAAGTGTATCTGAGCATAATAAAGTGCCTGTCAATGTCCAATCTATCTAATAGAATGACTTCTTCCATAGCACTGGTATTACAGGTCACAAAGGGCCACAATCGATGGTCGCAATTGTTGCAAATTTACTTTGCTGTAAGGAAAAAGACTTACAAGACTACTAGACACAATTTTCATAAACTCCGACAGCGTGGAGGACTTCTTCACTCGAAAATTCCTGAAATCAAACCAACTTTTCATTTATTATTATTATCATTATTATTATTATTATTGATCACATAATTATGTCGCATTCATTTATGAATTCAGCTCAATAGCATGGGTAGCTGGAAAACGATAAGTCTTCAAGCATATGTGAAATGAAACAAGACGCAGACTGGGGCTTCTCAAATCTGATATGTCACATAGCACACCCAAACATCTAGGTACACAGATCTCCAGATAAATGCATACGGACTGGCATCACTGGTAGAATCAACACAAATCAACAAGCATACTAAAGAAAACTGATTTTTCTCCACATTTCCATAAAAAATGGACTATACAAGACTATAATTGTAATTGTAATTAGTAACTTCTATAGCACCGGCATCTCAAGCACGAGACATCAACCAATAGTGCACCAAAACAAAGCATAACCAGTCCGCTAAGACCAAAGACAACATAAAAGGTTCAAAACTGAATATAAGCAGCAAAGAAAGTTTACTTGCCATAATAAACCAGTATCTACATTCCAAATTCAATTATTTCAATAATTTCCATGCAATAATTCATTTACCTATCGCATCTATTATGTGAACATAGTTCAAAAAGTCTGAATTTGAACCATGCCACAATGACGTGCGAACAACCTGTCCTGTCCAGAGTCATTACACGGAGTTAGCTCAGCAAGCACGAACCAGTAATCGTTAGCACACAGACCCAATGCACTACCGAACAGACACCATGCTGCACGGGCAGACTGCACAGGAGCATGACTCCGTTTCTGCAAAATGTTTGGAGAACATTGTCATCATTGTTTGAAAGTGTGAATGTCGTGTCGTGCCCCTGGTAGACCATCGTCAAACTGCGACACAAGCCGTACCTGAAACTGACTTGATCGACGTCGAAAAGGTCAAATCCCTGATGACCTTCGAAGGAATCTTCCAGAAGGACCTGGACGCTCATGTAGAGGTGTGCCTCCGTGCGTTCCTGCCTTCGCTGAACCTCCAGTTGTCTGCAGTAGCAACACAGAGAAATAATTGTCTGATCAAGCTGTGGGTCAGACCCCTTTGGCCCCGGCCAATTGATTGAACTTGTTTTCCTAAGGTTTCCGAGTTGATCAGCGTCACCTCTTTCTGGGAGATAACTATGCTTGTGTGCTTCTTGGAACCTCATTTGTAATACTCCCAAGTAAGTAAGTAAGTAAGTCAATTCTTTATTAACCAACTGATAATTGCACTTTGGTGTACAGACATCACATAAACATACTTAATAAGTATATAACATCCTAACAATAAATTTGTGTGCATCAGACTGTTGGCTGGGGGGTATGCAGTCATGGACACGGGGCAGAGGGAGTAGTAGGTGGGTTTGTTTGGATGTAGTAACTGGTGCAGGACGTGTACAGTGAAGCTATCTTATAACGAGATTGCCATAATCGGGTTATAACGTTAGGTTATGTTATACCAAGGCAACGTTGTAATAAGGTTGTTCAAATAAGGTTATATCATGAGGTTACACAATAATGCGGTTAACAAGCGTTCAGATTAAGTAATAATGAGGTTATCATCACGAGGAAGCGCTGGGGCACAGGAAGCCAGTGGAGAGTGTCCCATATGAAGGCAGATGCATCAGTGTTCACAAATGGATCACGAAATATCCTCCCGGCACAAAACATACGTGGTAGCTGATTGGCTAGAGCACTCAGCTTCTAACGCTGTGTGAGTTGGCGCCCCCACCCCCCAAGGCAGCTGTATTGTGTACGGACCTTGAGCAAGTCCTTCACTCACAATTGCTCAGTGCCATCAATGTTCTGTCATATGTGTGTGTGTGCGTGTTTATGTGTGTATGTGTGTCTGTGTGTGTTTATGTATGTGTGTGTGTGTGTGTGGTGTGTGTGTGTGTGTGTTTGTGCGTGTGTGCACTTCAGAGCTATAACTTACCTCTCCATGTGCAGCCTCTCGATCAGTGAATCAGGTATGTCTAGTTCTGACACAGGTTCCAAGACGCTGCCTTTAAACAACAGCAATGATCAAATCAATTCACTTAACTTAATCAAATCAACCGATCAATCGATCTAATCGTAATGCAACTCAACCCCCTGACTCAGCTCAGGTTATATTTTTCTTACTACAAATGTTAGAAGGCAAGCAGTTGCTTATATAGATCTGTACATATACCTACACAACAAAATTCTCTGGAATTATTATTTTAAATAGTTCAACATACATACATACATACATACACATAAACATGTGTGCGACTATGTGTACATACATACATACACATACATACATAGCATACCTACATACACATACAAAACTACACAAATACATACAAACACACATACATACACATTTACAAACATACACAAACATGCACACACACATACACACACACACACACGAACACATACATACGCATGCATACGTTCATCCATATATATGCATGCCTCTGAGAAGTTCCTGAGAGACACTATATACACAAATAATGTCCGTTAACAGTCAGAGTAAAACGAAAGCTGACGTACTTAGGTGAGATTCACGAATGTAGACGAGCATGTAGGCGTTTGTGCATTGTCGTAGGAACAGATCATCGTCCCCGCCTCCTCCGCCGAAGTTGTACTCGATCGCTTCGCTGCTCTTACACCGGGAGACAACATCGTCGTCAAACTTAAACCACTGGAAAAAATGGTAGACACAATGTAATGTAAAGTAACCATGCATCTTCCAGAAGTATCTCCAAACCTGTTCTGTTTAGACCAGTTAGATGGCCACCAGCCTTTGTGGGGGTATCTAAAAAGCAGAGTGTTAAGTTTTGGGATACACACCACCATGGAATGAGCCAAGCCCCTCTGACAACCGACTTGACTATCACACAGTCAATTAATGTGACAACCGACTTGACTCTCACACAGTCAGTTAATGTGACAACCGACTTGACTCTCACACAGTCAGTTAATGTGACAACCGACTTGACTCTCACACAGTCAATTAATGTGACGACTGACTTCACTTTCACAGTCAATAAATGAGATTACCAACCTTTCCATCTCCTTTGGGATTGATGTAGACGACATAGTGTCCTCCATGGTTGTCTCCGCTGTGGACAAGAACAGCGTGCAGCTTGTAGTCAGCGGGGTTGTTCGGATCCGCACTTTGCAGGTAACTGTCGAGTTTCAGTCGCTCAGGAAACTCAAACCTATCGAATAACAAGGCCGACAAGTCAATCTCTTTTCAATTACAAAATATACAATACAATACATTCATTCATATTGAAAATTTATACAGCGCCCCTCAAGGTTGTCTACTCGGAAGCACTCCCGACCCAACCTCGGCTAAAGAGTACTGTCTTAAGATTAGAGTAAAATGTGGCGTCATGGGCTTTAGGGACCATTTCCAGGCCCTGCTTATCAAGAATGTAATGTAAATCTCCAAAATATCTCAGCGCCACACAAAAGCCACGTCAGGTAGATCAACTATACCAAATCAAGTCCGCAGTAGGGAGGTTGTTTTGTCCATTCCGATGCCAGGTCAGAAGCCAGGAGGCCAAGCCGAGGAGATAACATGGTGCTACCATGTAAATAGTTGGTGGAGGTCTTAGGGTGGTGCAGGAGTAGAATCAGGATAGGATAGCTTGAAAAGTTTGGTTTTCTGTTGTGAGTGGAAAGCTGCAGGAGAGAAGGCATGCAGAGAAAAGAGCACAACAAATGAGAAATCACCTGAACTTAAGTAGGCAGTTGTGGTTTACCTGTCGTTGACTTTGAAGTTGCAGTCGGAAATGGGGTCATACTGAAAGCGCATCAGCTGTAGATGAAGAACCGGAGGAAATGAGAGGAAGATGACACCCTTCTCAGCATCCTAACACACCAACACACATAGCAACAGAAACCTCTAAGGAACTAAATACACCAGAGACGATTCATTGTATTCCACAATTGTTCACTAATACATTCATTCATTAAAGTTGTTTATTAACAGAATTATCTAAAAACTCGTTGATTTACTCACAAACTCATTCATTCATTCCTTTGCTCAATCACCGATTCATTAACTCATTCATTAACTCATTCATTAACTCATTCACTGTTGTTATTATTATTAAATATTATTATTATTAAATATTATTATTATTAGTGTGGCATTATAGTACTATAGGTACTGATTGTCTGACATACCTGGAGTCCATAGTCACCCGCGTCATAGCGGTTATCACCCTCAAGCAATTCGACTGCTATGTAATCGTCAAACGACTCGTTAACTGCAAAATAACCAGAGCATTCCATCACCTCATAATTCTCACACTGCTATAAATATAAAATTAACAATAAGCTTTGTTAAACAGTTCCAGAATGACACATGAAAAATAACACAGATCTCTCAAGCCAGAGGTTTTTGTAACATATGAAATCCAGTCCCTTAAGCTACCCTGAGAGGCCACGTGTATGAAGTGTTAGCAACTTCAATTTCTTAGCCTTGGCATATGATGGCGGGTGGCCAGTCCTGTCCCTTGCCGTCTCATCTTCCCACCAACACGTGCATGGTCAGTGTACTCATAATAGCCAAGTTGGCTGGGGTGCAGATGGAGCAGGAACTCTCAAACCAAATTTCTGTCCTGGCAAGGATTTGAACCCTCGACCTCTCGATCAACAGTCGAGCACACTAACCTTCTGTTTGAGCGAAATATAATTCTGACTTACTGTTCTGTTTGCCCTTGATGTTCAGCTGGAGATCGTAGAATGCCTCGGGTCGCGACGACATACAGTTCACCTGTTTGCACTTGATGTACGACTAGAGAAACCAAATAGAAAACAACAACACTTTCAAATCAATGGAAAGTAAAGCTCCAATATAAAACTATAAGACAATGGAGGGGAGGGGAGAAGAGGATACAAAGAACACTATCAGAAAGAGAAGATTAAAATCGATGAGACATGTGGTTCGTATGAACAAGGACAGAAGAACCAACCGGGTGATGATCGGAATCCCTTAAGAAGACCACGGAAGCATTTACAAGAAACTGTCAGAGAATGAAGACGCTGCATTACCCAATGTCCAGACCTACCTGGAAAAGACTAAGTAAAGCTTCCATGTCCCATAAGGAACGTAGAGGAAGCACTCATTTCCTTTGATCAGCCCTTGAGCCGACAACGATCCCCCCCTACTATCTGCACTTCAGGTTGAGTGTTCAATTCATTAGGACATTGTGCCCCACGGTAAGTGTTGAGATGCACACATACACATACAATGAGGTTGTGGCAGAGAAAGCCATCATCACACAAACACCAGGCTCATTTAAGGAGCAAAAACAGAGAGAGACTCACACGCATTCGACCTTCGAAAAGCTTCGGTATGGTTCCATCGACGCATGTTCCCTTCATCTTCTTCTCCATGTTTTCCAGCAGCTGCAGAAAGGAAGAATCGACAATCGCTGTTTTTATTAGTTTTATCATTGTTTATTAAATGATCCATTCATGTCACACCAACATTCAAGTCTACAAGATTTCTAACATCAGACAAAACTCAAGGGGAAACACCAGCAACAGGTAATTACTGATTATTTTATTATTATTATCATTGTTATTATTATCATTATCCATTTTAATCATTACAATTTATTAATTTCTTCATTACACAGTATCAGAATCATAGCTCTGCAATATTTTTTCATTTAAAAATAACATTTATTAAATATTTCTTAAATGGGAGAGAAAACATTATCGCAAATTTCTTTAACATTTTGTAATCAAAATAAACAGCTTCAAGCAATGGTATGAAAATGTTGAAAAAACCAGATAATGTAACCAATAATTGTTTCACAGTAACACCATAAGATTTTGACTTTAATAAGCTCCCCAAACAAGTCCAGGTGATAAGAAAGAGTTTGTCATTTCCACGCCTCAGATTCGCATTCTGTGCTACAGATTCGCATTTCTATGTTACTTTACGCGCGTGAAAAATGTTTGTTATAATGTTTTTAGAATAAAATTTAATGTTTGTTATAACAAATGTTTGTTATAAAAATGTTTGTCATAATAAATGTTTGTCATAATATGTGTTTGTCATAATAAATGTGTGTTATAATAAATCTTTATTATAATAAATGTTTGTTGCAATAAGAGTGTATGCCTCTTACCACTCTGCACAGTTCCTGGACGTCATGCTGCATAAAGGAATCCAACGTCTCCCAACTAAAAAGGAAAACATCGTTCTTTAAATCATTTCAGCTGCAAACTTTGGCAATTTATATAGCCCTTTACATACTAAAACATGGATATCTTATATAACAGATCTAAAGAAGTGTGATGAAATGTTTCACGAGATGTCTCGGTCAAAATTCAGAGGACTGTAAAAACAGGACTTTTTACTGGCAAAGATGTATGACATGTGTGACAGCAAGAAACATTAGCCACAGTATTTGGGCATGTGCCTTCTGAACTTTGATCCCATATTAATTTCTGCTTTAGAATGTGATCATGATACAAATCCAAACTCCTCATGACATACCAGAACTTGATGAAGATAAACAACCCTTGAGCAGCCATACACATGAAGTGTTAGTGACTTTATTGTTAGACTTGGCACATGAGAATAGACAGCTATATTTCTTACACTTGGCAGATGAGAGTAGACAGCTTTATTTTTTAGACTTGGCACATGAGAGTAGACAGCTTTATTTTTTAGGCTTGGCACATGAGAGTAGACAGCTTTATTTTTAAGACTTGGCACATGAGAGTAGACAGTTTTATTTTTAAGACGAGGCACATGAGGGTAGACAGCTTTATTTTTTAGACTTGGCACATGAGGGTAAACAGCTATTCCCTGCCCGCATTGCCTATCTTCCCACTGACAATGTAAAATCAGTGCACTCGTTTTAAAGAGGTGTTCGCTCAGGGGCACAAGCCTAGCAGAAACATCTTTCTGAACTCATAGTCATTTGAACTGTCGGCCTCTCAGTTACCTGTCCAGCAAATAAACCACTAGACCATTACAGCCCTCATGACATGGCTTCAAAGTGTAGCATTGCAAGAGGTTCCGTTGCACTTACTCTTAAATCATTATTTATTATTATGCAATTATTAAGCAACACTGTCTAATGACCAAGCATCAATCGATGGCACTGAGCCATTGTGAGTGAAGGACTACCAATTGGCTATCCTTGTTTCACACAGCTTACCCAAATGACTTGGTCAGCTTCTTGGTTCCAACAGGCTTGTCGCCAAACTGCAGTTCATAGAAGATGCGTTGGAGCGCCAGGGCCACAGACTTTGACGAGTCATCGCCCTCTGTCGGCATCATGTACACTGCCTGCAAACAAAGGCAATTATTATTATTATTATTATAACAATAATAACGACCATTTCTAGGACGCCATAACACAGCACATGCCGTTACAAGGGCGTAACACAGCATGTGCCATTACTGCCGTGCTTATGTAATGTAAAGTAAGGCACAGTAGGGTAATCTAACGACTTTTATAGTGCCGTAATCATAATGAACAAGGCATAAGTTGATGGTAAAGTAAATAGCAAGCACGTCTATTACGGTCGGTGTACTCATGTTATAGCCGAGTGAGCTAGATGGCACTGGTGTACAAGAACTATTTAAGCATCTACCTATCCTGGCAGAGATTCAAACCCTAGAGCTTTGGGCTAACAGTCTAGTCTACCATGCCAACCACTAACCATTTACGTGCCTCAGAAAGAAGATTAAGAAAAGCACTCCCTTGATCTAGCCTGAGAGGCGGCCATGAGTACGAAATGCTAGCGACTTCATTTTTCTTAGCTTCAGCACATGAAGACTGGTGTCCGAACCTCTCCTTTGCTCGCCACCGACAGTGTCCGGTCAGCATACTCGTCGAAGCCGAGTTTGCTAGGGGTGCGGGTGGAGTAGATATCTTGAAACAAATATCATGTCTGATACAAACAGCAACAACTTCTTAGTCTTGAAAGGAAGAGAAAAAGGGACAATCACCTTCCGAAGCTGATTGGTGAAGAACAACGTCTGAAGAAGAGAGTTCATGTAACAGGTGGCACCCTGATTCTTCAGGCCGACACAACCGGTGTGCTTTTTCGAATCCCAGCTAACGAATCAAAACACAGGTCAACATCACGGAACATGTAATGATTTAACTGCAATCCAATCTAATCTAAATATATAATCTAATATTATATATATAAGTATATTTAATATATAATATAATCTAATATATATATATATATATATATATATATGTACCGGCAAATATATATATATATATATACATAATCTAATCTGGAGTTGCATAGCATCAATATCATAATGCAAGCGGAGCAGAAATCTCAAAACAAATTTCCTTCCTGGCGGGTATTTTGAACCCTGACCTCTTGGGGGATGGTCTAGAATGCCGACCACTACACCATCGTGCAGCCCAAATCCAAGGAGATGTTTGGGGTTTTCTTAGGATGCCCTGTTCTAAATAATACATAGCAATACCTGACGCCGTGGGGAGCATCGGCCTTGACGTATGCCTCCAGCGTTATGGAGTCGTCCTTGATGTAACCCTTGTCAGGATCGAGAAGTTCCTGTAAACATCACAAACACAGGATCAAAATCAGAGAAAAACTGTTTAAGATGCTGTATTAAATTCAGGGTGTTTACCCTGAAGTTTCCAATTGTGTAACATATGATTTGCAATAAACATCTTAAACGTATTAAACTCTGCTCGAGTTACTTTTTCAATCTCCGTTAAGGCCCACCTGTTCAGATCCCATGTACAAACATGTTCTTAGCACTCTCAAGGGGTTCCTAAATGCACTTTATAAAGTCCAGATACTTATATACATTATAGTGAGGGCATCACAAGTATGTTCAAGGACAAGGAGACCAATATATGCAAAAACTGTCCCTGATGTTTTGGTCCATGTTTAGCATGTTTAGATACGCAAACAGTCGAAATGTAATTCGTAATTAGTCATTTCTATCGCACCAGCGTATAATGCACAGGGCATTGATTGATGGCACACAGAACCTGGCTGTAATCAAGTCAATATCCAGAAGATCAGTCGTTGAATTGCTATGGTTCTGAAAAGATGCAATGGTAAACCAGAGAGCATGGGTTTAACCCTTCTTCCCTGAGACAGTTACTGTGTAGGGACCTTGAGCAATTCACAATTGCTCAGTGCCATTGACTGATGCTTGGTCATTAGACAGCAGTGTATAATAAATGCATAACAACAATAGTCAGTCTTCTTGTCAAGACCTTAAACCTCAAGACCAAGACCAAGACTTTGAACCTCGAGACCAAGACCAAGACTTTGAACCTCAAGACCAAGACCAAGACTTTGAACTTCAAGACCAAGACCAAGACTTTTGGTCTCAAGACCAAGACTTCTAAAAACGAACTCGAGTGCACTCGAGACCAAGACCTTGGTCTCGAGGACAACAAGTCTGACAATAGTAATAATAATAATGAACATTAATGTCAGGTCAGCTGCAAAACTCGAGGTCAAATATGCATGTATAGCTGTATCTTGTAACTTGACCCAGATGTTTAAAAATGAGCTGATCGACAGAATACAGTGTAAGAAAGAACTTACAGACATTGTAATGAAGTTGCTGAAGCCCCAGTCATTTTCCTTGCAGTAAAACAGATGTTGAATTTCTGAATTTAAAAAAAATACAGTTAATTCTTCTGCTAGACAACAGATATAATACTACATCTGAAAGCAGTATCAACAGCACTTGATATGGCTTCCATCCTAAATGCATTCAAAGTCCCCTATCTATCGCCAGACTTTTCATCCAGCTACTACAAGAGGCACTACAGTGGTTGGTTACACGCCACACTGTGCTCTAACACCAATCGGTCGTCTGTGTTAGCATTTCAGCTACATCTGGTCTAATATCAATATCAGTTGTTCCTCACAGTCGGTCCGCAAAGGTTCATCAGTCACTCTGGTTCAGAGTAAAGCAGGGAGGCGACCTGACCGACGTTTCTTATGAGCGTAGACTCGGATCCGACCTGGGCTGGTGAACCAAAGTCCTCCGTGCCCACCTTCACATGGTGCGGACTGTTGGTACCCTTCCAAAGGAAGGGGAACTGTTGGTACCCTTCCAAAGGAAGGGGAACGAACGGGCACGGCAGGCAAAACCAGGGGAAGGCAATGGCAAACCACCCCTGTTAACATACCAAGAAAATCGTCATGAGACACACCAAACCAAAAGAATGTGTGTCGTGGCGATCGCTAGAGCTCCAGGAGTTGACAGCACAAGGTGACCTCACAGTGATTCTGGATGAGTCCTCTGACCTAATGCAGTGCTCTGGACCATAAGCTAGTCCTACACTAGGCTATTAAGTAGCACTTTAGAAATTGTCAAGCTTACAATTACCATTAATTCATCTGCTGTGTCAACTCTGAATAGTTTATACTGCGAGAGGTGCATCATAAATTACTAGATATGATACGGTTGTTAGATACGATGAGAGTAATCGTAATCGTATTGTAATCGTAAACTCAAAATTTCTAAAGCATTACTCTAAGGCTAAGCGTAAAGCACCAGCTTATTCACGAGTGCTGCATCATACCAGAGGAGTTGTCCAGAGACTGATGTCCAGTGGAGGCCAGGGTCTGGTTACCAGAGAGAGGCAGAGCAGCATTACAATAACTAGAGTTTCGGCCAAATCATCCCCGGTGTTATAGCAAGCACCTCTGATGAGTCGCTCAGCAAAGATGCTGTATAACTGATTCCAATTACCAGTACAAATTACAACAATGAGGTTGAAATGAAACGAGGTCAAGTTCGATGCCTGAAGTAAACCTGGGATCCACAGCAGTAATAACGTTACAGGAGAATTTATATTGTAAAGTACGATGTCATCAGAAATTTCTAGTGTGGTTTAACACTTAAACAACAAGCATGTATTAAAAGCGACTGAGAAACCAATGCAGCTCGTCGTTAAAGTGTTAAGCTTGTAATGGCATGAAAGACTGCAGACGCTCACTTCGAATGAGAGGTTTCCCATCTGGTTTCTGGCTCAGAAGTTTCAATTCCGCTATGCCGTAGCATGACCAAGACCTAAAGAACACGAATCAACACGAATTTTAAATTGATCCTCTGTAGGCAGGCCCTTAGACACCCACCCATCCAGCCGTCCTTTGGAAGGCTGAAAATCATTTTGGACGGGCATAAATTGTGCATGGACGGCATTGGACGGCTAAATGTGGTATAATGTATAATCCATTCCCCTTCATCTGTGCAACGATGTTCCTTTCCCACACAAGATACACTTCTGTAGCAGCTATTTATGACCTAGGATAGGTGTAATTAAGTGCCAATTAGATGAGGTTGTTCATGGACCTTATGAATAATTAATTATAGGGGCTTGGATTGATAACAAGTAATGGGACATGTGATCAATACCTGTTTCCTAGGCCATAATAATCAAATAAGGGAATTAAAAGTTACAATCTGAAGTTAACAGATTGTTGTTTGTATCATTGTATGTAAAACAAAAGTGTTACAATTGTGATCAAAACCCAAAAGTCATTCAGTGTATGGGCATTGCAGACTTTTGCAGTCGGACTCGTACGGTCGCGGCATCGGGCGTCGCGAATTCATACGGCCGCGACATTGGGCGGTCAAGACTTTAAATGCTTTTGGACGCCCTACTCTTTATTTCTGGCTAAGGGCCTGTGTGTAGGTTTCCAATTATACTTATTACTGTCATTTACTCAAAATAATTAAAGTTTATTTTAGGAGATCATTACTTTATACACTTACTAAATGCCACTATCTAATGAAAAAGCATCAATCGATGGCACTGAGCCATTGCGAGTGAAGGACTCACTCAAGGTACCTACACAGTAAGCGTCTCCAGCGAGGATCAAATCCATATGCTCAGCATTACCAGGTGAGTGCTCTAACCAATTGGCCACTGTGTCCCAGATTCAGATTTACCGAATTTTTTTGTGCTTAATAAATGCTTAAATAAATAAATAAGAATAGATAAAGTAACAAAAAATTTCCTTTCTTACATTGAGTCCGATTCTCCGTTACACTGAAGAAAGAAAGCCATGTTCTTCTGCGAGTGTTTGTCCGACACGGCGCTCTGACTTAGCCGCGGCATTACCATGATCTTCCTGAAGAAAAACAATAATTACTGACTGTATTTGTAATTAGGAATAGCATCACTTAAGACTGTTCTGTTCAGCCTGGCCTGGTCGGGAGCACTTCTGAGTAGACAGCTTGAAGGGGTGCTATATAAATTTTGATTGATAGATTGATTGATTGGTTGATTGAGCACCACTTCAAGAAAAAAACTAATCAGTCTGTGCTAGCCGAAGTGATGTAGCGCAGGTGTGATTTCTCTATCACCAGCTTAAGGGTGGAAGAGTAGGAAACAAGAACCTCCCCAATGTTCCACTACGATCATGAGAGTTTTAATTTACTTTATTATTTATTATTATTACACATACTTTTAACGTGTGGAAAGTCACACAGAAATGCAAATCTGAGGCATGGTTAGTCAGTCACCGGGTTAGTGCAGTTAGATATCCAGATGTTTGAAGGCCAATGAGAAATAGTGAGTTTTGAGGCGTTTCTCGAAAGAAGAAAATGAGTTTGAGCAACAGATAAACATTGCCAGTCGATTCCATTCCATGGGGCAGCAACACTAACGTTACTCATGTTTGGCTCATGTCGACTGCGCTCCTTCCCTTCTCATTCGACTTGTTTGACTTTAGACTGTACTCACCAGGGCAAGTTCCGGACAAAGTACGGAGGACTCAGCACCGTGTCCTTCAGTTTACTGACGGCGTGAAGAGTGTACTGGAATGTTCCTTCGGCTCGGCTCTCATCTGAAAAACAGTCGACATAAACTCATGATTAGTCCCTGAAGTCAGTCGCTAAGGAATTACTGACTGACTTGATGAGTTAGCAACTGACTTAGCAACATAGTCGACTGGCCGCAGATGTTGAAACCAATGTATATTCAACACTTTGTTTACGTGACGAAGACAATGGACAGACGCCAGTTTTGATGAAAATGATTGTTACATCATGCATAGAGACACCACTCAAGCAGGTAGTAAGTAAAGAAATCGTGACCTGACATTGACTGATGGTTAGACTGTTAATCTGTTGCACTGTGACTCATACCTTCGAAGCAACTGTTGCTCCTGTCCTGCTGCTGATGTCTTTGTAAAAAATTGGAACTTGGAGACCACGTTTAAAACAATAAGCAAAATATTAACATGAACGAAGTCACTAGCAGAACTACGTCGCTAGCATTCAATAGCTTAGCGACGGCTTCAGTGACTCAATCCCACAGAGTCTAGATCGGCAAAGCAGAAAGCACAAAGATAAGCGCTCTGTATGGTTTCCTGTTTTCTCTTACCATCCTCTAGCTCCTCGTCCGGGCTGTTCTCTGTCTCCATGGCAGCAGGGGCATCTTCAGTTTTCTCCGTATCATAGGCACTCAGCGAAGGCTGTGTTGCACCATCTGCAGACAGAAGTAACAGACCGTCATGATGTAATCCAGTGTGATGATGAGAATGAAGGGTAGGAGTAAGAGCAGGAGTAAGAGCAGGAGGAGGATGATGCAGCAGTACAACAATGGGTATATATACATCATATAAACACAAACCAAGGTAATGCAAAATTAACGAAAGTTCAAATTCAACAAGCTATACGATTCCTTAATAACCAAGATGGAAAAAGAACAATTTACGTAACTATTAAGTAAATGCAACAGTAAATTCTGCTCTTTAAGTACATCAGGAATTCGTTATTGGACTCTCTTTGGCAGACATATCAAGAACCACATCGAGTACATTTCTAAAGCTGAACTGCACAAAACTTCGTTGATCACCAGTGAGTCAAAGGCATTACAAGCAATCGTATTATAAGTCAGACATTTGATTTCACAGGGTCAAATTTATCGGAAGGGATCGAATCATTCCTGCCATTTGGAGACCCCCTTATTTACAACATCACAATAAAAGGATTGCATGGGTGGTAAAACCATTCGCTAAGCAAATATTTAAACATGCGATTACATAGTTTCTATACACATCAATTTCTATTTTTACAGATATCCTTAAACAACTAAACGAAGTTTGAGATCAGTGTTGCTGACCAAGTCATATCGAATTCACATTGTTCAGCACCATCGACTGATGATTGGTCATTAGATAGCGGCACTTAATAAATGCATTTATAATAATAATAATGATAAATCTTATATGAAATCTAAGGCTACATGGTCAATCCTTCATTTGCTCTCTTCCCATCCCCTTCCCAAATCTTCCTCTGTTCAGTCTTCTCTCCGTCTCTACCTCAGCCCATTCATCATTTTATGAAGAGATTTCTGTATATTCAAGTGCTTTTCTTCGATGCCCAGATCCTTATCCTCCACGACCACTATCCACAGGAATTTATCGATCGCACTTTACCACTGCGACATACCGACTTAGTGCAGTACCTCCATTACCACTAACCTTCCGTAACGTCCATATCCTCCACTTTTTCCGTCTGGGGCGGCGGACTTTCCGCCTTGGTCAAGCTATTCACAAAATGGTTATTCATGGTAGTTACGACGGTTGTAGACGGTGGAGTTGAGACCGGTCGGGCAGCAGGCGGGGCAGCCTTGAGCGTCGTCAGCGCCCCTGACACTTTGACGTGCTTGCTCGAAATACGCCCAATTTCGGCAAGGTCCACCCCGATTCCAGGGTCACGAGATAGCTAACAGATTTGGGGAAATGACGGAAATATGCGCATAAATTACGAGCGACAGAGCTGTCTAGCTCTCTCGGGTCGCAGTCGTCGTCGGCTATAGTTGATTCATGTCATCACTAAAAATAAACAAGATGGCCGGCGGAAGCAGCGGTGCATCTTGGGGCAACTGCGTTTGGCTGTGTTCCTACGAACGCTCTCGACCGAGACCTACGATCACTGGCCTTTGAAATTATCACTTCAATCGTAGATGACACTGCAGATAAAAGGATGACGGTTTTATGAAGCGCTTTCAACGAAAAGCACTTTATGCAACGCGGCTGTTGAACATCCAGCGTAGTCATTCGTGATTTGAATGATATAGGGCTCAGCGAAGGCAAAGAATCTCCCCCGAGAAATTCATTGCAAAATGATCAAGCAGGGTCGAAGCCATACGATCGCTATGGAAAATCGTACATTTACATTTATATTCTAAGAGCTTCCTAAAAAGGTGCAATATAAATGTGCCACAATACGGCGGTGATTCATAGAAATCGCACCATTATTAGCCATAGATATCATTAAAATTATTAATATGTTGCAAAATCTATCGACGCGAGTATAGGCCCTATCGCTCTGTACGAGTTTTTATTCATTGACACTGTACAGTGTGCACAGACCTGTATTCGGGTCACAAAATGATTCAATGAATTCATTATAATTTTATAAATGTTATTGTTTGTTCATTCATTCAGAGCATTATAGCGCCTCTTCAAGACATCTAGGCCTATACTCAATGGTGCTTCCAATCCAGCCCTATAGAAAACACCTTCCAAATTTGATCAGTGAAGGTCCGAAATATACTGATAATAAGGCTACATAATGCCTACGGTACATCAGGAGATGAAGGAAGAGCCGTAAGCCTATAATGAATTAAATTATTATTACTATATATATATAGGCCTAGGCCTACCTGTGTAGGCCCTAAACACATAGGCCTATATGTGTGTATGTGCATGTTCTTATTTATGTGTATTTATCTGTTGCGCGTGTTACGCGGCGTGTACATGTATGCGTATGCTTGTGAGTCTTTGTATGTGTGTTTGTGTCTGTGCTTGTGTGTGATTAGTAGCAGTCATGCGCGTAGACTCTGAAGGGGGAGCCGGGGTACGTGTCCCCCAATAATTGAGATGGACTGTACATTCAATGCAACAATTAAGTATAGAAAAAATAGCCAAATCCCCGGATAATATTTTGGACAAGTTTACGCCAGTGGTAGCCTAACAGTTAGGCTATACAGGCCTTATAGCCTATGTATGTTTGCATGTATTCAGGCTATAGATTAATTATCTTGCAATTTCTACGTTATTCAGCAAAAATTCACTTTGGCGTCTGAAGACCTATTTTGGCCTATAGTAAGTAGGCCTAACCCAAATAAGTGAATGGTGAAATTCCTGTGGCTCTTCCTACAACAATCCAGATTCATCGTTTAACTCCTTATAGAGATTATCACAAACTTCAAAGTTATGCCTACTTAACCAAGTCATTGTTCAAGTTTAATTTTCAGCCAATTAGAAAGTTAATGGGGTTGACATAAAATAAATTAGCGCTACATAAAGTTGGCTATACTTACCAGTGGTAAGTTTCCGTAGGCATTTCTTACCGTTTGATGATGACGTCATTGTATCTAAGCCTAAAATTATAATTTGAATTAAGTAAATAGTTTTTATTTAAAATATCTAAAACAATGGTTTGTTTTAAAGTAATATAGATAAAGGGTATAGTTTCAGTATTTCTTAACATTTTCAAAATTCACAAAATAGTCTGACGAGATCTCGCAATATCGAGAAGGTAAGGAACGAGAACTCATCGGTGGTTGTTGAACAAAAGCGAGTTTTCAAAATTATCGTTAACCGTAAGGTATTTGTGTGTTTTTTGTTTAGTTGGAAGTGAGTATATAAGCAAATATGATTGCTGGTTAGTTTACTACATGTTTCTTTGGACATGTGCTGGTAATATAGAGCAGGGTCAGTGAGCTCCACAATTTCGGAGCAGGCATGCCCGCTTGTATGCAGGCATGGTGATGAATCAAAAATAATTTAGGCTTCGTTATGTAGACCAGCTGATAGAATACTGAAATTATCGGAATTATGTGTTTAACTTTATATACCGAGAACTCGTGTTGTGCTCGACAAAGTTCCAGTAGATTCGATTTCATGACTAACTTGATAATTATTTCTGTTGACATGCAAACCTGTGAGCTCGTTGTACCAATTGGTCCATCAAAAGATAATCTATTCGAGCTGAAACTGACAGCACTCTAAAAATGAGACAATTTTCATCATATCTTTATCTTGGCCTTCAGCCTTCTGAAGTTCTGCAACCACTCCCTATTCTTTTCTGCACCGTGTTTTTGGAATAAACTCCTAAAAGATCTCCGCCAGTTTGCTCATCCTCCTGTTTCACTTGTTTATTTCACCTCTCCTGCTTGCACTCTCCTCCGCTGGTTTCGACTCACGACTGAAAACCGAACTCTTCGAGGTGTCCTGTCCTGATTCTGTTCATGCACCACCACGCAACCACCATCATCACCGATTACCACCGTAGCACCATGCTGTCTCCTTGGCTTGACTCCCCGGATTCTGACCTGGCACGGAATGGACAAAACAACATGACCCAATTGCGGACTTGATTTGATGTAGCGCTGGTGAATGAGCTGGTCTCTCTGTCACGGCTTTTGTGTGGCGCTGAGAAATTTAGAAGAGTTATGTTTACTGGACTCACAAAACTTCTTCAAGCCAGAATGCCTCTTGACTTGAGCAACACCCAACATCATTCCTTAGAATTTCAGCTGTAGGAACACACACAAGTTTGTGTCATTAGTTTTTGAAGACCTCTATTTGTGCTTCCTTCTTTAAAATGCCATGTGCTTACCTTCAACTTGTGTGCAATTTTCTGTATGCAGTTTACTGGGCCTCTAAATGCAACACAGTCTATCAACTTCAGAAAAGGTAGTTATTTTAAACTAAACAAATTTGTTCTGTAGTTTAAAACTCCCGAGCACGCTACATTCAAATCACAACACAGCGCCATGTCAGGAATAGCGATTGGTCGACTCTCAGAAGAAAGGAAAGCTTGGCGCAAGGATCACCCTTTCGTAAGTCTTGTTCAGTTTCAGAATTTTACTGTGTTTAGCTTCTAGTAAACTAGCAAGTACTTTTTTGTCGTCTGTTATTTTATGTGATTTGTCTGTTGACTTTTTAACTCGCGATATCTCATTGGCTTTCAAATTTCTGGATATCTAACTGCTCTTCACCTAGCGACTGACTAACTGCACCTCAGATTCACCTTTCTGTGTGACCTTGCACACGTTAAAATTGTTATGCAGACTATATGTTGTTTGTCATTATTATTGTATCGGTTCCTGGTGCCATTCATTTTCTCGAAATGGGTGCAAGCGAATGATTTCCATTGTTTTCAGTCATTGTTCAAATCTTCACTTTTCGTGTATTTGGTCCAAGCCTGTGCGTGTTATTCAGGTAATGGTGATTAGTTTTTTAGTTAATTTCGCATCATTATCTGCTGAGCTTTTCATTAGTCGTTGCTGCTAAGTAATGCTTCTGTAACTGAGATTTGTTTTTCTGCTGACTTGTGGGTTTTCATTCATTTAAGTCCAAAGCACCAGAAATGAGAAAGAATCCACAGCCTTGAAGAGTTCTTTACTAGTGAAAATCTTACAGAAATATACTGTGTTAAGTACTGATAAGTTTTCTTGATAAGGCGCTATATGAATCTGTAATTGCAATCTGTGATTACATTCTGTCAAAGCTTTGTAGCAGCTAATGTGGTATATTGCCGCTTTAGGCTTGGCAAACAGTGAGAAAAGGTTACAGAATCGCATAAGATATTTGGGAGCCATGGCTGCAGCCGTGCTGTACCTGAAATCATGTTATTTAAACACGTGTTAAAGCGCTCAACGGTCCAGTGTACAGCAAGTGTCTAGAGATGTGCTTATGTGTTTTGTAAACACACCAATGGTGCCTGATATATAAATGTCTGCCTTGGTGAATTGTGCTGACGTGGTGCTGACTGGATTATGTTTAAGAGTGGATGCACCTGGAATTGATGCTGTATCATTTTTATAATGGTGCTGCAAAGTGCTGTGATTAAATTAGGTGTTATTCTAGATCTATTGTGTTCCAGATCTATTGTTTTTAGGGTAAGTTTCTGTAGTAGAAAAAACAATGCTGTACTGAAGAGACTTTGGAAACTAGTTGGTAGATTTAAACAATTCTGTTTTCCCCCTATGTGGTTTGATTGAAAGTGATTTAAAACTTTGTCTTGTGCAGGGTTTTGTGGCCCGTCCAACAAAGGCTGCTGATGGAACGTTAAATCTCATGAACTGGGAGTGCGGCATTCCCGGAAAAAAGGGGGTGAGTTATTTACGTATTTATATATTTATTGCACTTGTTGCATTTATTATATGTGCAAACTCTGTTACTCTGAATCTTTAGGTGTGAGACACGCATGTGTGAAGAACTCATTACACTGAGCCCACTCTGCAATAGTTAGGTTGCAGATATATGCAGAACTAAACACTGAATAGACCACATGAGTGAATAGTTCCGATGCATCTGCTACAGGCCGTTACCCATCCACTCGTCCTTTGAACGGGTGAAAATTATTTTGGACAGGCACAAATTGTGCATGATTCTCCTCCACCACCATCCAGCTTCTTCTCTAGAGCCACTGCGAGCGTTCAGATGACAGTTCTGTAAGGAGCACAGGTTGATATTAGGCTCTGTAAATAGCATGGGGCACTGCCGTCTGACTCGTACGGCGGCGGGACTTCGGGAGGTCGCGACTTCTTAAGCTCAGTGTCGGGCGGTCATGACTTCCATTGCTTTTGGATGGGCAACTCTGTATTTCTAGCTAAGGGCCTGACCTGCTAGAGGTTTTAATGTGGATTAGTATGTCAAACCTAGTGTTTTGTGTTTTTGTCGATCATTGCAATGTATATATAGAGAATCCAGTTACTGAACTCACTGACATACCAAATGAAATTGCCAATAATTGGTAAACGTAATATCTGAGGAAAATATATTATATGTCTTTCTTGTTAAGCACTGATCTTGGGCAGCTTTCTTCCAGAAAGTTAACAGATGGTAAAGTAATCATGTATTTGTTACAAGCATATATCATCGTACGGTGCAAACTATTGTCTACTGGTTACGTTGATATGCTGGACTGTGCATTGGCTCCACACTGAGAAGAGAATACAGTTTAAACTCCTAATGGACTGGGCTTCAATTGCTGGCTTGGCACCAGACTACATCTTGGAGCGCTTCACGCCTGTCTCAAGCTGTCCTGGTCACCACCGGTTGTGTTCGGCTTCTCGTGCTCTTGCACGCTGGCACGATCTGGGCGCGCCTTGTCCTGCCACCGGACATACAGTCACTAGCTTCTTTAACAGTTCAGGGAATGTTTTCTGCTCGACTTAAGACATTTTTTCAGCGAACCATGCCAGAGGGCCCTTTTGACTTTACTTAAAGGGTGCTATGCAGCTACTCTGATACATAATTATGTACCTACTATCGGATGACCAAATTAGGACAAAGGTTGCTGACAACTTGATCGTAGGCAGATTAGCAGAAACTACAAGAAAAATTCTTTGGAACCATGTTTGCATTGGTGGCTATTCCAAGAGGTTTTTAATAAGTATGCTATTCACTTTTGTGGCAGGAATTTTCATTTTAAAGATGTTGTGTGTATTTTAGCAGCAACAAAGGGTCAGTGGTAGCATAAATTTTTTGGTTTCGTTTGGTCTTATTACTTAAGACATATGTGAGATGAGAGTGTTCAGTTATTGTGATTGTTTTTTTTGACCAGACGCCGTGGGAAGGTGGGCTTTATAAGTTGAGAATGCTTTTCAAAGACGACTATCCTTCATCTCCTCCAAAATGTATGTATGAATTATCTTTTTTGTAGGACAGTGTTATTTGAACTTAAAATATGTTAAGCTTATTGGAGTTTAATTTGTAATGTGATGTTAGTTTAGTTGCTTATCCACCATAGACTGCCTCTCTGTCTTATGGACTGATCTTCTGGATGTTGACCTGATTACAGCTTGGTTTTGGTGTGCCATCGGTTGTTGCCTTGTGCATTAGACACACGGCACAATAGAAGTTACTAATTACAAATAGTGGTGGGATTTATTTAACGCACTTTACAGGAAAATAGTGACAGTGTGCTTATAAATAAGGAAATGATTTATAAACATGAGTATTTGCTGGGAATGTGTTAGAAGATATGTAGATTCTTACTGTGCAGTGTAGGTTGTTAGTACATTATTTTTCTTATTTCTTGAAGGCTGGTTCGTTGAATTAAAATTATTCCGATTTTTGTAAATTCTGAAGCTGCTTTTCCCATGAAGGAGTGTTTTGTGTGAAATTTTAAATACCAGACTTGAGGCTTAATGTATACAACTTCTGGCATGTATCATTAACTTATCCACCGCTTTCTTCTCTGCTCTAAAGACTGTTTTCTTTCGCCAGGGTTGGGCTGGGAGCACATCTGAATAGCTCCCTTGAAGGGGCGCTATATAAATGCTTGATTGATTGATTGATTGATTGATTGATTGATTGATTAAAGCATAGATTCTGACATAATGCTGTTGGGCTTGTTAATTCGAGCTTAGTTCACATTTAGAAAATTACCTCATCCTACAAGAGCCACATTGTGTTATGATAAGGCCAATGTTTGGCAAGGTGTTTGTGTTGAGCTTAATATGAATTGACATAGAAGACAATTTTTTGGACACTACAAATTGATATGTGGCACTTTTTATAACGTTGCTGATGTAACTTATTATTGTGGTTCGTTCTGAATGTTCCTGGATGCCTAACAGAATCCAGAACCAACAGCGAAGGCAATTCAGCTGGAAAGATGTTACGTTTACTTTCAGTTGCATAGTACAATGGCATAAAATACAATGTAATCTTGCCTGAGGAGGTGCTGATAACCTCCAATTCATTAGTAGTTGCTGAGACTCTAGGAATGTTGGGTTGTGATGCCAAGTTTTAGGAGTCAGAATTGTGATATGCCATGTTTACATTTACAGGCAAGTTTGAGCCCCCTCTGTTTCACCCGAACGTCTATCCGTCCGGAACCGTGTGTCTGTCTCTTCTTGACGAAGAAAAAGACTGGCGCCCAGCTGTGACCATCAAGCAGGTAACTTCTACTGTCATATTTGCTTCTATTGTCGTACTTGCTTCTATTGTTATAACTTCTATTGTCATATTTGCTTTAAACTAAGACTAGCGTGGAGACATGCATTAGATGTTTAGACATTAGTTTCATGTGGACAAAAGTGTGATGTGGTGCTTTATAAGCTGTATTGCCATTTCTCTCTGCCTCTGAATCATTGTGTGGTGCTTTTATAAATGTTCAGTTACAGTTACAAGTGCTTTCTGATTCATATGGTTCCTGTAGACACCATTCTTACTTGTTTTTAACCCTGTTCTGTCTTGCAGGGCTGGGCTGGGTTGGTTGGACCTTTAGTTTGTGTAAACCTTAGAGATGCTGCAGTCTTGTTAAATAGCTTTTGCATGTAATTAATAAGCATTTTCAAATCCTGGCTTTAAGGATGTTTGTGACCAGTGATATTTAATATTTTAACATGTTGGGTGAGGTTTATGGGAGGTTTAAATGAGGTACTGTTGTCGTCTTTGGGGACACGGTAGGCAGTTGGTTTGAGTGCTCATTAGAGCTCTCGCCTTGTAACGCAGAGATTCAAGCTCCCTTTGAGACGGTAACTGTGTATGGACCTTGAGCAAGTTCTTCACTCACAGTGGCACTTAATAAATGCATAATAATGCATGATAACAACAATAATAATTTAGTGTGCTGGGCTGGGCTGTGAAAGGTTTGGGTCCTTGCCGTAATGAAAACACATTTTGCCTTCTCTGTTCCACTTTACTTACTGTACTAAATTCAGATATGAAGTGAATACACTGATTATGCGTTGAACATATTCAGCTGGAAGCTCAGGCTGAAAGGCTGACGTGTAACTTGCCGTCACAGACAGAGTGTTCAGAAAATGGGGTTAGCTAAAGGAGCAGCTCTTCCAGTTGAGCATCTTGGTTGCAACACTACCTTTTAAAGTTTTTCTTGGTATTGTATTGTATTTTGTATAAGTTCTGTGTCTGGCTTTGCTGTTGGTTTTAGATTCTGTTGGGCATCCAGGAACTTCTAAATGAACCAAACGTTAAAGATCCTGCACAAGCCGAGGCTTACACGATCTACTGGTGAGTTTTCCTGTCCCAAAGATCAATGAAAGCGTAGAATCGATTGTGACCTTTGTAATGTAAACTCTGGGATGAATGGATTAAAGAATAAACTTCCTTAACACTTTAACAATGAGCTGCATCATTGGTTTCCCAGTCACTTTTAATACACTCTTGTCGTTAAAGGGTTAAAAGTAGTTCCATTCAAACTAAGTTTCCCCTTAGATGGGTTGCAACCTGTATGGGATGGTTATCATTTGCCCCACTACCAAGTGTCGGTTGAAACGGTTAGATGTAAATTCACCTTTTTCATAGGTTATCAGTAACCAAGTGTTATTTATCATTGCCAGAAAACTTTATTGCAAAAGAGCTGAGCCATTAATTGATTTAAAAGATTAAGAATTTGAGTAGGTGAGTGCTTTTATCACTTTAACAACGAGAGGCATTGGTTTCCCATTCGCTTTAAGTACACGGTCGTTAAAGTGGTAATGGTCTTATTGCAACTGCTGGCCAAGTTTGACTATTTCGTTACTGTATATATTGGGTGAAATTTTGGCACTGCTCTACTGTGTTTGGATAAATTTGTTTGAATTTAATCTATTTAGCGCTTTAGCGATGAGCTGCATTGGTTTCCCAGTCGCTTTAGTACACTCTTGACGTTAAAGGGTTACCGTTAAAGGGTTAAAGCTTGTCCCATTTTGTCACAATTCATAAAACAGTCCATTTTAAATGTAGCTATTGCTTTGTTTGTTAATTTAAGCCTGTTTTGTTTGTTTGACAGCCAAAACAAAGCAGAGTACGAGCGCCGTGTTCGAGAACAAGCCCTGAGATTTCGGGATCCATCTCTTGGCTAGTCGAGTTTTCAGGACCGTGCCGCATTCCGATAGACTTGCATATTCGTTGCTGTTTGAAAATATGTTGCCATGCACATTGTATTTTGGTCATAGAACTGGTTCGTTGGACTCGACTGCTCTGTCTGATAGATGCTAGTTGCAAGTGACTGAGACTTGGTCCAACTGTAATTGTACGTACGTAGCAAACGGATGTTTGTCTAGGCAGTACAGTTGTTTGTAAGGCAAAACTTTACTTGTGCAACCTGTTTGTTTTCATTTCTTTAGTTCATGTTTAGAGTTGTTTGTCAGTGTTGATTTGCTGATTCCGTGGAGCCCCTTTTATTGGATGTGCACTTGCGTTAAACTGGGACGGAAAGCATGCTCTAACAGGAAAACCGAGTTTTGCTGTCCCTTGTCATTATCAGAAATTTCTGTTGGGAGTCAAAGTTTTATTGGCCTTTGCTTTAGCTTTCCATATGAACAGAAATTACTTGCGTTTAAACTTGGCAGTTGCATTAGGGCAGCTGAAACTGAAGAAATTTGAGCCTTTGAAGTTTTTTGTTATTGTTCGATTTTCGTGGAATTTTCGGTGGGGAGTTTCATTTTCGATATGGTTTTGGTTTTACATTTGTGCTGTTTGAAATTACTGTACTTGCAAGTAAACTTGGCAGTTGAATTACAGCAGATGCTAACTGTTGATTTTGTTTAGCTAGCAGTTGCTATTTGGTTAGGTTGAAAAGTTGGTGTGGATTTTGAAATTTGTTGTAAGCCTAAATATCGGCAGGAAACGTGCTCAGTTTAGTTTGATTGGATGATGTCAGTGCTTCATCTTCTTTGGATATGGTGCTTTGTTGGTGCAAATTGCCTACTATGGAGCTGTTTTAGATAGAGGTTGCATAATCTGGTACATGTAAAAAATTTGTCTTCTTAATTTGTGCACAAGTATTAAAATATCGACTAAAGTAGGCTGCATTTTCATTTGACTGGACCTGGAAGTTGACCATGATCTGGCGTTACTTTAGCGCCAAAGTAGGACATGCTGCTCGGTACAAGCTTAGGAGTACCAGCGAACGACTCTTGAAATGCTTGGTGCAAATAATCGCTAGAGGTCTTTTTAGCAATGAGGTCTGTGGCAGAAAACAATTATGCTTGCCTTGAAAAGTGCAACTCGTATTTCTTCACAACAGTTGCTTCACAAGTCATGACCAAAGACAGTACACATACTATCACATAGTAACACAACAGCCATACAAGTTAAACGGTGCACAAATAAACCGCTCTGAATAATATTCTCTATTAAAGGTAGGTCCTTTCTTCTATCAGCATCTGCTAGAAAGTATGTTGTTCCTGGTATGCGTCTTGTCTTTGGCCGGCGGTCATTCACAGTTGCTGGTCCCTCCGTCTGGAACTCTCTACCTCATATTCCCAACTCTCCTGTCAAGAGACTATCTCTCCGTCTAAACTTAAAACTTGCATCTTCCAGTCTAGCTATGGATCTTAATTCAGTTTCCTGGCTTCAATGTGCACTTTTGAACTTTGTAAGGAGGGCATTATCGAATGAAAGTTGTATTGTATTGTGGCAACCGAGAAGTGCGCCAGACCTCGATTTTGTATTGCTTATAGGCAGCACAAAATATTGAAGACAAAGCAATTTAGCAATAAGAACAGCAAAGATTTAACGATAAAATTTATTGAAATTTAATTTGATGAAAGAGTAGACCAAACTAAATGTAAAAATTTTATGCAATCTGTGAACGAAAAATTACAAGCTCAGTGCTTGTGTGTATTGGATATTTTCTATAACGTTGCAACTTGTGTTGATCACACGTTGGCTGTTGGTCAGTGCCCGGACTTCATCAGTTGCCGGCAGGGCTATCATACCTACTTTGGGCCATTGGTCAAGTCGCTGTTGATTTTCTTGAAACTTTAACGACGAGCTACACTGGTTTCCCAGTCACAGTTAGTAGACTTGTCGTGAAAGTGTTAAACTGAAAAGCGTCCATTCGAATCGCATTCGTGTGTTAAATTACAATGGGAATTGTAATCTAACAAAAATTTTGGCTCTTTGAAGATTTTGAATTTAATAAAATTTAATAATATTTTCAGTGGGAGTTTGTTTGTAACTTTGTCTTTTGTATTTAATATGTTTCTATCTGTTTGATTAAGTTGAAGAGTTACCCTGAATCTGGAGAATTTGTAGAACTCTAAAAGATTTAGCAGGAAACCTTCCCATTTTAGTGGTAACCATATTCCAATGTTTTAATTGTCTTATTCAACTACAAGTCCCACAGTCTTGTTATTATTATGTTATTATTATGATTATTACTGTTAATATTATTAATATATTAATAACTGTTAATGATATTAGTTTCAGAGCACTTTTATAGCGCGCTTCAGTTATACAAGGGAGCTATGCAAGTGCTCATACATACATACATTATTACAAAATTGTTTTTCCAAAAATTACACAATGTGGCTGCATTAGGTGTTGAAACTAATTGAGAATGAGGTACCTAGCTTGTCTTCATGACCAGAGCTGGAAGTCGATAGATTGTTGGATGAGGCTTGATATTAAGTAAGCAAGTAAGTATATTTATTACTATCAACTGCTTATGCCACACTGGTTTACATATAGTTTAATAATACAATATAAAGCACATCAACGATTCTGTACCATATGATCCAGATGATAAATTAGGTTTGATTCGAAATGAAGTATGGGGAATAAAATTTGGTGTAAGCATTTTGCAAACCAATTAAAACCCTAGAAATGGGTATCTGTTGGTTCTTTATGCCTTGGGTTATTAATGTACTTAAAATTTGTTACTTTAATCACAATCGAAAAATAAAAAGATAGACAGATCTATATGAGTAAAATGTTCTCAATGTTTGTATTGTGGATAGCCCAAATAATTTTGTAAAATAGACATGTAATTTAGTACTAGCTGTAACCCGTGAAAAATCACGGTACGGTGTATTTAGGTAAATTTAGTTTTGAAACTATGTAAATTTAGTTTAGAAACTTTAATGTGCTTGATAGTAAAAATATACATTTCTGTCTTGACCTCCCTTGGAGGGAGGTTGAGAGAGAGAGGTTAGCTGTACCCGTGAACGTGCTTGCATTATGCAGGCAGCCTACAGGCAGGGTCCGATTTGCCGGGGGGGTCGGGGGGGTTGGACCCCCCTGCTTCTTTTTTTGACCCCCCTGCTTCAAGCCTTTGGCCGACCCCCGGGGGGGTCGGCTTGACCCCCTCAAATTCATTACGCTGAGTCCTACACCAAACGACTCCAGTATGACCTACCGCAAGCAGTGCAGCCTTGTCACCTTTGGGTAATTATTTATTATCCAGTCGATACCCTGATTTTGAAATATCACGTTAATATTGTTCACGAGTAGCGCTTTAAGCTTCGCATATTCAGCTGTTGAGGGATTATGTTACTTTTAACTCAAGCTGAGGTCGTCTACTCTGTAGGCAGAGGCAGTGTCAGAATTATTTCGCAGGGCATGACCAAACATACAGAAGACAACAAACGGACCACAGTCCCTGCACAAGCCAGCGCCCTCAGGCGCCTTCATGCCCGGAGTCCTCGCCTTGGGCACATCGGCTCCAACGCCACGAGCATCCAGTTGCGGGGTAAAGGTCAAGTAGACAGTGGCATTCTGTCCAGCGTTCGCTGGCGCTTTTGACCTCGATTGACCTAGACTAGAGTGCACATCTGTATCAGTGCACAGCTATGCTGTCATTTTTGTGACATGAACCGAATTGGAGATCGGCATTCGGCATAAGGTGGTCAAAATGCAGGCTCATCTGTGCCTATATAAAGTGCCTATATAAAGTCACTGGTGATGCTGCAGTTGTTGTCATACAACCGCCAGTCCAACAAAGTTCCCGCTCTGCCGAGTCTGACTCTGTTGTGGAACGGCAGAATATGTTCAAACAAGAACACGTCATCAAAACGTACGTCTCCTACCAATGGATTATGGTGGAACCCCAGAAGCTGTGCACTCTGCTTCAGAGAAGTTTCGGATTGACAATTTTCTGCCCAACCGTTGATCAATTCACAACCGACTTGACAAGAAGGCTTGCATCATACGAACCACTCTGCTCAAGGTTTGGTTTTCTATCGAGGCTTGAATCTTGTAGTGATGAAGAAATACACAACTCAGAGAAAAACCTTGTAGCAATATACGGCGATGACCTCGATGAAAGCATTGGCAATGAGCTGATAATTTTATGCAGTGTTCTTATTTTGTCAAAATGTTTAAACACGAGACAGGTAGGGCAGGCCTCAACATAAGTCATGAGTAGTTCATGTACCAATACATGGCAAAGGTGTTGAAAGTTCATTTCAAGTATGACACATGAGAGACCTAGCCACCCTGCAGCGTTGAGCATAGAGAGTGATATTCTACGTCAACTGAATTTTAATCAGTTTATTGATGACTTTGTCAATGGAAAAGTGCGCAAAGTCCTAATGGGCCTATTCCAATTTACACCCAACTGTAAGCTTAACTGAGCTAATTAACTGACTCAATCTATCTGTTTTTAGTTTGGAGGTCCCGCCTATCACCCTTTTTAATTTCTTCTTTGTCTGTATCAACAATTTCTATTAAAAACTGGATAAGAATCTTAAAGCTTATCCTTTTGTGTTGTACTTGAACCTCTTAATATGATAGAAGACACTTTATTTATAAGTAAAATGATCTTCTCAATTTATTTTCATATTTAAATTAATTAATTAACAATAAGTCACAATTCCCAGCTTGTGATCGAGTACTCTATACATACAAACAAGGCCAACATGGGGGGGGGGGTCTGATCTCGCAACACTTGAGCACACTTTGAAGATTCTGCTCATTTCGTCTGCAGCTTGCGAGCGTAGCTTTAGCCAGATGAACTTGCAACATAGGCCTACAGTGCGCAACCTGCTGGCTGTTGGCCCCATCAGCTACTTGTTGATGATCAGCATTAACGGGCCATCTCTAACATCTTGGAATGCCAGGATATACGTTATTTCCTGGCTGAAATCTGGGTGCCATGATGCCTTAGATAAGCCAATTGGCAAGGCGACTATTGTGCACAAACAAAAGAAATATGCAAAGCTTTTTATAGTGGCTATACTAGTGTACTTGGTGCACTGGTTCATTGGGTTTGCTAGTATTTCCAATGACAGTACTTGATGCATTGGTTTGATAGCTTTGGTTGTGTACTTGTATTTCATCTTTCAGTGCAATTTAGTCACGTCTAACGCTTCTGTGTGGGCCTACAATTTGTTGTTCCTATTAGTATATTTCAGCTAAAACTGCTGCTGAAAGCTCCTTTTAATTTTGAATATAAATTTTTCTTCGATGTCATGTTTGCATCGTAGCCTAGTTGGCTGTTGGTCATTGCAGAATCTTGACATACTATGGAAGTTCATTAACCTCATTTACAAAATAACGAGTAAAAAAATTAATTATGGCTTAATAAATTTTTATTATTTGTATAGATTTCCGACCCCCCTGCTTCTTTTTTGACAAATCGGACCCTGCCTACAGGGTATTCTGCAGGCAGCCAGCCGGGAGCTGGTGGGGGCGGGCTTCGCTCTCTTTAGTCTATAGCCGAAAGTTACGCGAAGGGACATCGGAAATTATATTGTTTGATCAAGTCACAAACGCCAGAAATAGCCATTTCATCCAGGATGCCATTTCTGTTAGAGCTTCTTTCACTGGTTCATGCAGTCTGACGATAAATTTGATACACGCAGAAGATACTTATGTAATAGCTGCTGAAAATCACAAATCAATCGTAATCGTAATCTCGGAGATTTCTAGAGCGCCCAAAGAAGCGAAATCGTGGGACCCCGGTTATTCACAGGCGCAAACCCTAAAACAGATTTAGCTGCAAGTCAAGTTCTGAAGTTTCTTTACTCTTGTTAAACTTCGATACACTGACAGTGTATAGCTAAGGCGACAGGCTTGTATAACGGATTATTCTTTGTTTTCTGGTTGTTTGACCCACTCTGAAATCAGAAATACCTTTCCCAACAGACGGGGATAACAGTCGAGGATCTATCTGAACATCCCTGGTATATCTGAGTTCGTCGTACACAACAATATCGCGAATTTCAAACGGGTACTGAACACAGAAGGACTTGCATTTTGTGGCGTTGTAAAGTACACTATTTTCGTAGTATTTGACTTTCTGGACTTTCTCTGAGATGCACAATTCACTGCCGTAAAAGATGATTCTCTCCTCAGCCTTTTCTTCTTGTTTCTTCAGTTGTCTCCGATTCACAGCGTACGGTACGGCCGGACCACAGTTGAGACTTGCAGTAAACGTCTCGAATCCAGACAAGTGGCAGACGGATACCTGAAATTTGGCTACAGTTACGTTTCCATGGCGACCGACCTTCACAGGACAACTAAATTCACATTTCGGAACGAACAACCAATCAATCCATTTCTGAAGACGATTTTCCCCAATGCGCCAACAGACTGCTGTCTCACTTCCAATCAAACGATAGCCATCTTTGCACTCGTATGACGCCGTGCTGTTAATTGTAGTTTTCGTATAACTGACAACAGCGAATTGGATTTTAGGTGGACGACCGCAATCCGGGAGCATGAAACACTGAAGGTTGATGCCAGCCTTGTTTATCCACTGTCCATGTTGTGAACAGTTCATCTCGGCTGAGGATTGATTAATGTTCAATTCGTATCCTTTGTTGCATCGATAAGTAGCCACGCCATACATCAACACGCTTGTAACAGTTACGTTAGCATTTGCAATCACCTGTGGTTGACCGCAACTGGGAATGGGGTGGCACGATAAACTGCCCTGTCCATTGTTACTTATCCACTGGCCTGGCAATGTTTGAAATTCCCCATATTGGCGCCAATCATAGTAGTAGTGTATGACGGCCCTGCAAAAAAGAACATCTTGATTTTCGTAAGTAGTGTAACCGTCAGAACATTTGTATTTGGCTACGCCATTCAAGGTGCGATTCGTCAGGTTGATCAAAGTCATTCCTGACATGACTGGTGGAATGGGGCAGTTGGTTTCCAGGCATCTAGCCTGTAATTCCCAGACTCCGTTGGCGTTACAAGTTGCTGTTAGATCACCAAGCTGCGTCAAGCCGTCCAGGCATTTGAATCTTGCTACACCACCGTAATTCTCGTGTGTGACAGATATCAGAAATGCGTACTCAAAGGCGTCTTCCGCCGGTCCACAAGTTTTTATCTTCTCACAACGTTTCCCATCGTAACCTTGTTGGCACTTGCATTGAAGTTCGAGCTTTCCATCGGGAGCGCATGAGCCACCATTTTGACATGGATTTACAGAGCAGGAATACGTCCGCTCGCATCGATCTCCGAAAAAGCCATCTCCGCAAACGCATCGGAAAGATTTCTTTCCGAGACTAATGCAGGAACCACCGTTTCGACACAAGGAATGTCCCAGTGGGATGTCTGCATTGCATACGTCTGCAAGTGATTTGACATCGGAACACGACTTATTGAAAATCTCGATGTTATCGATGGCAGCGTAGTCGTTTTCGGCAAAGTCCGTGGTATAGACAAGTTCCAGGATGAGACGGTATGTTCCTCTAGGAAGGGCACCGTTGAACTGAAACCACCTGTTTCGGTTTGATTTTGGTATGGGAAGTCGGAAAAGGACCTTCTCGGTTGAGTGCTCAAACTGTACAATATTCAGTGCATTGCTTTCGTCGGTTTTCGACTGGACACTATTGTAGTACCACAGGTAAATGCAACCTGAAAAGAACATAGACCTCGATTTATTAATTTTGTAAGGAAGGATGGTTAAAGAACGAAGACTTAGCGAGAAGCGATTCCAGTTCGGTGAATATATTCATCTTACTCTCCTTCAAGACACCCTTTTAGACCATCTTCCAGCCCAGCTTAGGCGAAAGGTTTGGCCTAACAACGATTCAGCTTCACCCAATGGTACATGTAAATGTTGATTGTTCTGAGGTTCGATCTAAAAACCGTTGTTTTGGATTTAAGGATAGGCCATCCAAGTATTTTACATACACCGGTCCCTATTTGTGCTAGAATACTACATGTACTTGCATGGGGTCATCCATAAAGGTCGTCCGCAAAATATTCCCTATTTTGGACCCCTCCCTTCCCCATTGTCCGCATTTGTCCGCCCGCATCTGACCTTAGCCCTCCCTCCCCTTTGCGGACATCCGCACGCCAAACCAATTTTTATTATCGTCATTCTTTTTACAGTTATTCCACTGTTCCTGTGCACGTTTAAGTGACAGTTTCGGGTTTCATATCAGGATGTGCAGTAATAAAAGCCTCTTTAGAGTCACACTAAAGTTTATACCGTGCTTGAGGTTTTACGCATCACCTCACTGACCTTTTCGTCTTTCGGGGAAGGTTCAAACGGGAAAGGCGGTGTTTTAAAAACTATCATTTTTTAAAATTTAGATGCGGACGTCTGCACTGGTCATAACCCCCTCCTCCTTGTCCGCATTTCTTCGCATTGGGATGACCACTCCCTCCCCTCATTGCGGACGTCCCTTATGGATGACCCTTATTATAGGTCTAAATTTGATTTCATACATAAATAGCGCTCGTGAATAGGCTGGTGCCTGGCGCTTGGCTGTCGATTGGCGCTTTAAAGATCTTTAAGGATAGGATAGATTACGTTTGGAGATTACAATTACGATTAAACAAAAGTTTCCTCATACCTTCATTGGCAATTGATACTTCCGGCGACTGCAGTCGGGCTTTATTTCCCTGGTTGGCGAGCTCATAGAATTTGGAAGTCATAGCCAAGAACCGATCATCAGGAATTTTGCGTTCAGTTCTCTGCGATATCTCAGTGGATGGCAAACTTTCTGCAAGAAGACCCAACAACTTGACTGTCGAATCGTTTGTGTAGCTGTATCCGCATAGATTCATATCCTCAAATCCACAATCTCCTGGTGTCTTTAACCATTCCGCTACGGTTCTTGTACAGCTTCCATTCAGGATGGCGATATTTGTTATGGCAAGATGGCCACCAGAGAGTGCTTTGCTATTGTAGTTTTTACCGGCAAAAACTAAACTATACTCTCCACTTGGAAGCGGAACTTGAGCCTCGAACCACTTTTGTGAATCCATTGAATAGAACTCCGCAAGAACTACATCGTCCGCGGATGAGTTTCCGTTCCGTGTTTTTACAACAAGGGTAGGAGTCAGACGGATTGGTATTCGGTTGTGGTAACTGAAATATAGACATTTTCTGGTGTCGTTTACCACGATGACGGGACTTTGGAGCTCGGCATGCATTTCGCCAAAACTGCTGCTTTGGGTTGGTCCTGTGTGGAGGTAATAATCCCCTTTTGGAGGCCATTCCATCGCATAGCTTCCGTACAGTGTCATTCGACCCAGAGGTACTTGCCTGCCCCACTGATCATATCCATAGTTATGGTAACCCGGATTTTGTTCTGCCGGCGCTTTTTGTCTCGTCCACTGGGGGCCGTTGTTTCCATCGTAAACATTCGTGTTGTTACACCAATCGTCGGAAGAGAAGCTGCAACCGAGATACGTCTCGGAGGAAGTTGAATTCTCATCTTGTCCACGAATGTTAAGGCAATTTATCAAAACAGCGTATGTCCACAGCAGTTTCCTGGCATCCATTGAAAGTTAAATAGAGTGGCCTATTTATTCCTATACTATACAGTTAAATGTTTTTTTCGACTTTCATACACCGTGTCTTGATCGAAAATCGGTAGTTAACGTGTAACGGCTGCCTTACATGTATAGGCCTGTCAACTCCACACTCGTCACTAAACGAATGCCATCGTTCGCTTTAGGCAGTGCGAAGTATGTCAGATAATAGAGGTCGAAAAGCTTCTGATAAAATTTTTGGCTGGTTAAATAGCCTATGTCTGCGTGCATTGAAATTATTACAGGTGCAGCTAGTTCTGTTGCGTACATCGCTTAATTGCCCAATTACATAATTATCTGCTTTGTTGTCCAAAGACGTAATTATCTGACTATCAGCGTTTGGTTCCACCAATTACACATAATTGCAAGAGTACGAAGTTGATCTGATCTTTGCCATCTACGGACTGCCGATGTCACGACACATTTATGACCATTTCGCAGTGTTTCTTCTCACAATTAATGAACATCAATTGGAGTCCTGTTACAAAGTAAATTGGAAGTTCTCGACATTTCACGTAGGCGTACATTAAAGCAACTTTGTTGGTCTAAACTGTCTCTTTTGTAAATGGTTTTTCACGATCACTGTGACCAAATAGTTGCAGCTAAAGAACTAGGGCTAATTGCTCGCGATAGTCATGCGAAACTACTGTTATTTTCCAATGTGCCATATTTTTTGGAAAGTAATTACGCTAATTCTTTCAGTAGTAAAGAGACCCATATTATGCCTTGCTGAGTTTATTTCCTAAAAGGCTGCACCAGGTTCTGTCTATCGGAAAATAACTGCTGCAGTTGGCTTTCGTCCAACGGCCTCCTATCTGACCTTAGTGGCCCACACTCAGTAGCGGGATTATATTACTCGATGTGCATATAGGCAGGTTGATTGGAATGCGGACTTACAGCGTTGACATGTCACATGTTAGGCTTTGGGGGTCTAGAAGCCTACCACTGAGATCCAAGCAATTTTAGTTAATATGCGATCATGTGAACGTTTAAGTGAAAATTAAAGTACCTGTTGCCCTCTGGAAATGCATTTATGTATGGAAATGTGTCGTTTAGTTCATATTCATATTTTCTATCTTAGTATATTACTGCAATTTAGGCTATCACAGTGGAGGATTGCAGCCTAAGTCTGAACGCCAAACTTGCCATGTGAAACACTGCATGAACTTTGCATAGGCCTATTGAATTATTGAGCAGCATTTCAATCGCCTAAATATCTCGAAAACGATCTAAGCTTATATCAGCATGTGCCAAATTATGAGACGCGTCAGTTTCAGCATAAATTATGTCCCTACCACTTTATAGCTAAGCTGTATTCAAAATGTCATAGCTCTACGCATCATACCAGATCAGAGGGTAATTGTCACGGAGGCTACTCACGCTGGGTTGACTCAGTTTTTATATGGATAAAACGGACAACAGAGGCAAACATCAGCAAAATATTACCATATCACCAACATGAAAACAACACAATGAAAAGATTAGATGTATGTGTCACTTAGGCAAATCAGCGAAACAATATAAGAAAATAACACGATTTGTATTCTTAATACAATGATAATTAGCTATATTGTATAAAATTATGGCCATTCGAGGAAACTCATTTCCAAACCTCACTGAGTTCATTTATGAACTGACTCGTTTTATTCCTGTCATGTCATTTCTTATATGTACGTGTAAATTTAAAAGATATGCAGTCAAATGTTATCAAACAAGGTCACAACTCATTCATTACATCAATTTACATGAAGGAAGCGATTAAGAAGTTTCCTACTGTTGCCAAAACAATCGTTGATCTGAAAGAAGTAATGACGGAATGATTGTGTCTTTTGAATGAACAAGTTCTCTTTTTATCACGTCAAGGTATGTTGTATTTTTTAGATCTGTCAGATTTCCATCTTTATCGCCCTGTTTGGGGTCTTAAAAGTAGCCCAATACATACATATCTCTAATTTGAAAGCTACGCCTGTATGTCCTTACAAAAATTTCCTGTCATGTCATTCCTTATTATGTACGTGTAAATCTAAAAGATATGCAGTCAAATGTTATCAAACAAGGTCGCAACTCATTCATTGCATCAATTTACATGAAGGAAGCGATTAAGAGTTTCTTACTGTTGCCAAAACAATCGTTGATCTGAAAGAAGTAATGACGGAATGATTGTGTTTTTGGAATAAGCAAGTTCTCTTTTATCACTTCAAGGTATGTTGTATTTTTAGATCTGTCAGATTTCCATCTTTATCGCCCTGTTTGGGGTCTTAAAAGCTATCTACAGTAGGCCTAGCCCGATACATACATATCTCTAATTTGAAAGCTACGCCTGTATGTCCTTACAAAAATTTCCTGAACGCACACAACACTGTATTCAATCAAAGCACTATCAGACGAAAGTGAAATAGAAAATGAAAATAATTTTATGTAGATATATGATAGTGAGGACTGACTAAAACATTTATAGTCTAGACTATTTTGTCTGTAGTTATACACAGCTTTTATCGGAAAGTACCAAACTCACTTTGCACTCTCTAAGTGGGAAAGCGAAAGCTTTGAAAATCCTCTAAATATGGAGTTGGGCGCCATCTCGCATGATGTAACCCTGAAAATCGTTAATCAAGGTGACAAAAAGAAATACCGCATAATCGTCTGTTCCCTGGTAGTTTGACCTACTTTGGAATCAGAAATGCCTTTCCCAACTGACGGGGAAGACATTCCAGCATCCGTTTGAACATTCCTGGTATATCTGAGTTCGTCATAGACAACGATATCGCGGATTTGGAACGGGTATTGAAAGCACAAGGGTCTGCATCTCGTGGTGTTGTATACGACACTATTTTCGTAGTATTTTACTTTCTGGACTTTCTCCGCGACGCACAAGTCACGGCCGTAAAAGATGATCCTCTTATCAGTCTGCTCTCCGGTTTTCTTCAATGGATTGCGCTTTACGGCGTAGGGTACGGCCGGACCACAGTTGAGACTTGCAGTAAACGTCTCGAAGCCAGACACGTGGCAGACAGATACCTGAAATTTGGCTACAGTGACGTTTCCATGAAGGCCGACTTTCACACGACAATTAAGTTCACATTTCGGGACGAACAACCAATCAACCCATTTCTGAAGACGACTTTCCGCAATACGCCAACAGACTGCTGTCTCACTGCCAATCAGACGATAGCGAGCCCTACACTCGTATGACGCCGTGCTGTTGATTGAAGTGTTCGTATAATTGACGACAGCAAATGGGACTTTAGGTGGACGACCGCAGTCAGGGAGCATGAAACATTGAAGATTGATGCCAGCCTTGTTTATCCACTGTCCATGTTGTGAACAGTTCATCTCGGCTGATGACTGATTTGTGTTCAATTCGTATCCTATGTTGCAACGATAAGTAGCCACGCCATGCATCAACACGCTTGTAACAGTTACGTTAGCATTTGCTATCACCGGTGGTTGGCCGCAATTGGGAATGAGGTGGCATGACAATCTGTTCTGTCCACTGTTGCTTATCCACTGGCCTGACAATGTATCAAACTCCCCATACATCTGCCAATTCAAGTTGAATATGATCGAACTGCAAAAAAGAACATCTTGACTTTCTTGAGTAGTGTAACCATCAGAACATTTGTATTTGGCTACGCCATTCAAGCTTTGGTTCGTCAAGTTGAACAAAGTCATTCCTGGAATAAATGGCGGATTGCGGCAATTGGTTTCCAGGCATCTACCCTGCAATTCCCAGACTCCGTAGGCGTTGCATGTTGCTGTTAGGTCGCCAAACTGCCTCAAGCCGTCCAGGCATTTGAATCTCCCTGTACCACGGTAATTTTCGTGGGTGACGGATATCGGAAGTGCGTACACAAACGCTTTGTTCGCCGGTACACAACTTTTTACCTTTTCACAACGTTTCCCGTCGTAACCTAGTTGGCACTTACACTGAAATTCGACTTTTCCGTCGTGAGTGCATGAACCAGCATTTTGACACGGAATTACAGAGCAGGAATACGCATGCTCGCATCTGTCCCCGTAAAAGCCTTCCCCGCAAACGCATCGGAACGATTTCTTTCCTAGACTAATGCAGGAACCACCGTTTCGACACAATGAATGTCCGAGTGGAATGCCTGCATTGCACACGTCTGCAAGTGATTTGACATCGGAACACGACTTATTGAAAATCTCGATGTTATCGATCGCAGCGTAATCGTTCTCGGCAAAGTCGGTGGTGTAGACAAGTTCCAGAATGAGACGGTATGATCCTCTAGGAAGGGCACCGTTGAACTGAAACCACCTGTTTCGGTTTGATTTTGGTATGGGAAGTCGGAAAAGGAACTTCTCATTTGAGAGCTCGAACTGTACAATATTCAATGCGTTACTTTCGTCGGTTTTCGACTGTACACTATTGTAGTACCACAGGTAAATGCAACCTGAAAATAATATATGTACCTTAATATGATTAGGAAGCAAAGGTTTAGCCAGAAGTGCATCAGATTCAGTGAATATATTGATCTTATATCTCCTCTTAAGGATTACTTTTAGACTAGTTTCCAGTTAAGTCCAATCACCTTTTGAGTTACCCGCACTTAATGTAAATGTGCACATTTTAATGGTGTCTGTTTGGCCTGGAATTTGATCACTTTTCAATGAATTGATAGGATGAGATCTTCACCACAGATGCAAGTTTGAACGGGCAGCACGCTATTTAATGTCCCCGTGTACGGACCGTGCTAGCCTGAGATAAGAATATATGTTGACTGTTCTAAGGTTGGACCCTACAATGTTTAGACAAAAGCTTATAATTTACCTTCGTTTGCAATTGTTATTTCCGGCGACTGGAGTCGGGCTTTATTTCCCTGGTTTGCGAGCTCATAGAATTTGGAAGTCATAGCCAGGAACCGATCATCGGGAATTTTGCGTTCAGTTCTCTGCGATATCTCGCTAGGTGGCAAACTTTCCGCAAGAAGACCCAACAACTTGACTGTTGAATCGTTTGCATAGCTGTATCCGCATAGATTCATATCCTCAAATCCACAATCTCCTGGTGTCTTTAACCATTCCGCTACGGTTCTTGTACAGCTTCCATTCAGGATGGCGATGTTTGTTATGGCAAGTTGGCCACCAGAGATTGCTTTGCTATTGTAGTTTTTACCGGCAAAAACTAAACTATACTCTCCACTTGGAATAGGAACTTCAGTCTCGAACCACTTTTGCGATTCCATTGAATAGAACTCCGCAAGAACTACATCGTCCGCGGATGAGTTTCCGTTCCTTGTTTTTACAACAAGGGTAGGAGTCAGACGGATTGGTATTCGGTTGTGGTAACTGAAATACAGGCATTTTCTGGTGTCGTTTACCACGATGACGGGACTTTGGAGCTCGGCATGCATTTCGGCAAAGTTGTTGCTCTGGGTTGGGCCTGTGTGGAGGTAATAATCCCCTTTTGGGGGCCATTCCATCGCATAGCTTCCGTACAGTGTCATTCTATCCTGTTGCGGTGGTTGTTCTATGGTCCTTACCCTGCCCCACTGATCATATCGATGCATGTTGTAGGTATTTGGGTTTTGTTGTGCCGGCGCTTTTTGTCTCGTCCACTGGGGGCCGTTGTTTCCATCATAAACATTTGTGTTGTTACACCAATCGTCGGAAGAGAAGCTGCAACCGAGATACGTTTCGGAGGACGTTGAATTCTCATCATCTCCTCGAATGTTAAGACAATTGGTCAAAACAATGTACGTCAACAAGACCTTTCGGGCATCCATTGAAAATTAGAGTTGCCTATTTATTCGTATACTATATAGTTTAATGTTTTGTTCCCTTTTCGTCTCTTATGTACCGTAACTGTATGGTCGATCGGCAGTCTGCGCTTAATGGCTGTCTTATTCACTACCCTTGTAAAAAACGAAAAGTATACCTGGAGTATTAAGTTAATAGTTCGCGATACCCTTATGAAACTGCTGTCATTTTCCAAAATGAGTTATTTTCTGGAAATTACTAATGGCGTTAATTACTGCGAGAGTAATGAGACCCATTCGGCCTAGCTAAATCTGTTTTCTACCGCTGTGTCATTGCAAGTTATTGTGTTTCGGAAAATAGGCCTATGAGCTGCTTTTAGCTTTCGTTCAGCAGCCTCCTATCTGACCTTAGTGACTCACAGCCAACTAGCCGGATTATATTTGTTGATGTGCATATAGGCTGGCTGATTGGAATGCGAACTTAAATGTTTGCATGTCTATTTTGTTTGATCTCGAAGATCTAAAGCATAGGCCTAGATTCAGGTCTTACACTTAGATAAACGTTTTAAGTAAATCGTGTATCGTATTTCTTTTGGTTGCGACTAAAGGACACATTGCCATAATTATGTAAATACACACCCAAATATATGTATATATAATATTTATGTTCATGCGTGTGTTTATGGCTTTATATATATCTGTGCGTATGCGTGTATGTACAGATTTCAGTTTCTATTTTAGCTTAGAACCTTAATTTTGGCAACCACGGTGGGATATAGTATCCTAATCCTGCAGTACAAAATGTCATCTGCTGCATCGAAATTTACACAATGTATTAGTGGGCAGCAATTCATTCGCTAAATATCTTGAAAGCCAACTATACCAAAATGCTCCAGTGTAAGGAAGCCTATATTCATCGGTTTGATCATAAATCACCTGCCTTCATTTTGTACGGCTAGGTGATATATATTCGGAGAACTTCTGAATGCCATATGTCTACATTTCATTCCAGATAGCGAGATAATTATTATCGTGAAGACTTTTCTTCTCTCGTTGACTTAGATTTCGTATGAATAAAGAGAACGACGGCAGGAAACATTAGAATAAGCAACAATATAATCACCAACACGAAAACAGCGTAATGAAAAATGGGGAGGGGAATAGAGTACTGGTAACACTCATGGGCAGGAGAGCATTAGAACGCGGTTCGATACCCCTAACCCCTCTAGGGAGGCGCCTTGCATGGCTGCTAAAATATGTGTTTAATTAAGATCTTGATTGTACTACTGTCATGTTTCAATGTAATCTTACTGCGTCTGTCAGTTTGAAATAATGAAGAATATTATTATTATTATTATTATTATTATTATTATTATTATTATTATTATTATTATTATTATTATTATTATTATTATTATTATTATTATTATTATTATTATTATTAACTTTATCCGTCACTAAGGCAAATCATCGAAACAATTTCAGAAAATTACGGGTACAAGATTTGCGTTGCATAATTGTCTACCTGTTAAGTATGGAATATAAGAAGTCGAGCAGCGCATTTCCGAAAACTTCCTTTAGTCCATGTTTTAATTAATTAGGTTTCATCACTGTCATGTTATTCCCTATGTGAAAATCATCTAAAACGCACAGTGTCAAACATCATCAAACATGAGCAAAATAATTTGGCAGTTTCTTCCAATTGCCAAAATTGTCCTTATTTAAAAAAGAAGGCCTATGGCTGGACTGAATGAATTTTGGAAATGCGCTTCTAATTTGTCGGATCTCCATGTTTGGCGTCCTTGTGAGGTTTCAATAAAAGCGCTGAACAAGTGTCGTGAAACACATGTGAATCTAAGCTTAACAGCTACGCCTATATGGAGTCTACAAAATCGCAAAAAGTACACTCTTTCTAACCCATGCACAAGCGGACGAAAGTGAAATCGAAGATCCATAATTATATGCATATATATTCTAGCAGTCTTGTTGTCCTCGAGACCATGGTCTTGGTCTCGAGTGCACTCGAGTTCGTTTTTAAAAGTCTTGGTCTTGGTCTCGGTCTTGAGGTTCAAGGTCTTGGTCTTGGTCTTGGTCTTGAGGTTCAAGGTCTTGGTCTTGGTCTTGGTCTTGAGGTTCAAAGTCTTGGTCTTGGTCTCGCAAGACCAAGACCAAGACCGGCTGTTAATATGAACAGTCATTTAACAGAACTCAAGAATTCTGTACCAAGCCTGCTTGCATCATACGACCAATATCTATGGATGGATACAAGTCATGTTGGTCAGGAAAACCCATTGGCAGCAGCAACAGTTATTCTGTAACAGACGGTATGATAAACCATGGGAAGATTTCAAAAGGACTCACTATCTGTACATTTACATCCAGTGCTTGAAAAGCTACTCTGTGTGTGTCAGCGACATCACCTGTAGAACGTATTTTTTTCACATGGCGGAATTTTTATGAGACCCACCAGGCACGTCTTGGTCAGAAAATTCTGAGCGAATTGGTTTTTGTAAAATACAAAAGGCATTTGGTATAAGAGTTTGCATGAAGGACTTTTGAATACAAATTCGGATTTCTCTGCAGTTTGCATTTAAAGTTAATTTGCTTGAATAAAATAAAAGACTCGTGTTTTCATTAAAATAGCGAATATTCCGACTTTACAATTTTTAGAAGTCTTGACCTGATTTCGATTTTTTGGGTCTTGGTCTTGGTCTTGGTCTTGAGGTTCAAGGTCTTGGTCTTGGTCTCGAGGTTCAAAGTCTTGGTCTTGGTCTCGAGGTTCAAGGTCTTGGTCTTGGTCTTGGTCTTGAGGTTCAAGGTCTTGGTCTTGGTCTTGGTCTTGAGGTTTAAGGTCTTGACAACAAGACTGTATTCTAGAGCGCACTGATTTTAAGAATGTAAAAGTAGCCTATAGACTTTCCGATCTGTAGCTATAAGTAGATCGTCTTGAATCGTAATCGTTAACTCCAAACTCCTAAACCGCCAACCGCAGAGCACCAATCTATTCACGAGCGCTAAACCGAATCTGTTCTCCATCTGCAGAGCTGTCCAGGCTGGCGATTCCAGAAAATATAGAGTTGGGAGCGGCCTCACATGACGTAACACTGAAAATCGTTAGTTAAGGTGACACTGAGACATACCGCACTATTTTCTGTTCCCTGGCAGTTTTACCTACCTTGAAATCGGAAATACCTTGCTCTATAGCATCCGACTCAACATTACGCGTATATCTGAATTCGTCGTATACAACAATATCGATAATGTCAAACGGATACTGAAAACAGAATTGCATACATTCTTCCATGGAGTTGTAAACTACACTATCTTCATAGAGCTTGATTTTCTCGATTTTCTCCGAGACACAGAGGTCTCTTCCGTAAAAGACGATTCTATCAACAGTCTTTTCTCCGGTTTTCTTTAATCGTTTCCGCTTCACAGCATACAGTACGGCCGGACCACAGTTGAGATTTGTAGAAAATGTCTCGAATCCAGACAGGTGGCAGAGAGATACCTCAAATTTGGCTACGGTGATGTTTCCATGGCGACCGACCTTCACGGGAAAATAAATTCACATTTGGGGACGAACAACCAATCAACCCATTTCTCAAGACGATTTTCCCCAATGCGCCAACAGACTGCTGTCTCACTTCCAATCAGACGATAGCCAGCTTCGCATTCGTATGTCGCCATGCTGTTGATTGAAGTGTTCGTATAATTGACGACGCCAAACGGGATTTTAGGTGGGGGACCGCAATCGGGGAGCATAAAACAGTGAAGGACGATGCCAGCCTTGCTTATCCACCGTCTACGTTCTGAACAGATCATTTCGGCGGAGGATGGGTTGATGTTCATTTCGAATCCCGCGTTACAACGATAGTTGGCCACACCATGGAGGAATATGTTTGTAACAGTAACGTTAGCATTTGCAATCACCGGTGGTTGGCCGCAACTGGGAATTGGATAACAAGTAAGTTTAGAAGACCCATCGCTGCGAACCCATCTTCCCTGAGGTGTCTCCGAATCCGAAGACCTTCCCCAATTGTTGTAGTAATCATACTGCTCGTAGTAGTTACGATTCTCAACAACGTGACATGTTAGAAAGTCCTGACTTTCCGACATCGTGAAACCTTCTTGACATCTGTACCTGGCCTGTCCTCTGTATGTGGTGTTCGTAACGTTAAGAAGAATCATGCGAGGAAAATTTGGTGGCTCGTCGCAACTTGGCAGTATACAAACACCCCGAGTTTCCCAGTTTCCTTGATCCGTGCACGACCCTACCAAGTCGCCCTGTTTAAACCAACCTTCGAAGCACTCAAAGTGCTTCCGTAAGTTTCGCCTGTGAACGAAACGACGCGAGCATTATCCGTGGCATTATCAGGAGATCCACATCTTTTGATTTCTTCGCAGCGTTTTCCATCGTATCCCGTTTGGCAGAAGCACCGAAAGTCCAGTCTTCCATCGGGAAAACATGTTCCGTCGTTTTTACATGGGTCGACGTTTGATGTGCATGGATATTCATTTTCGCATCTGTTTCCGTAGTAACCATCTTTGCATACACAGCGAAATGATTTCTTCCCTGTTTCCAGACAGGATCCTCCTTTTCCGCATAATGTTCTTTGTCCGTTTTCGTTCTCTTCTCTTTTGCATGCGCTTGGGGTTGATTTTACTTCCGAACATGACTTATTGAAAATCTCGATGTTGTCGAAGGCGACGTAATCGTTCTCGGCAAAGTCACTCGTATAGATGACTTCGATAATCAGACGATATTTTCCTTTTGGAAGAGCTCCATTTAGTTGGTACCACCTGTCTCGATGCGTCTTTGGGATTGGTAAACGGAAGAGAAGTTTCTCGATAGTAAGTTGAAGTTGAATGATATTTAATGCGTTGTTCTCGTCTGATTTCGGTTGCACGCTGTTGTGATACCACAGGTAGATGCAACCTTTGTAAAGAAACACATAGCGCAATCAGAATGAAGTTATCCATATTGACCTAAATGAAGCTTTTTCAGTTTGTTAAGTTTAATTTTATCGACATGGGCTTGGCTTTATTTTAAGCAGTTTAAATTGTAAATTAAATTGTTTAGAGCCACTTTTGAAGAAGCAAATTAGAGGGGCTGTGTAATTGAGAAAACACAACGACGATCGATGATAACAGCTTTCAGTCGCTTACAGAAATGAGGCAAAAAATGACCAAGCATCTGAAGTCGCATATAACAGGATAGTCGATTCTAAAAAGATGAGCCGACAACAGCAAAACTGTGACTGAGAAATTTGGGCTGGCGCGACACTCAGGTCACCTTGCGCAGCAGAGCGTAGAAATATGCAGTCAGGGATACAAGATACGAAGCTCGCTAAGAGAAGTTGCAAGACATTTACTGATAAGCACAACAACGTTTTATATCACATGGGTGATTTGTTTTACGTATCAGGACCTTCGCTCACAGCCTTTAAAAAAATCCTATCAAGATGCCAGATGTAGGTAAACACTGTAGGTTCCTTATTTGCCTACGTTTGCTCAGTTCATACAGCATAGATTCTTCCCAAGAGCCGTGACATAAACAGCCAATAGATAAGTGCATTTGAACTATACTGACTTCTCAAGAAGCTTACCTCTATGTAGAATTGTGAGTTCTGGTGACAGGAGTCGAGCTTTGCTCCCGTGGTTAGCGATTTCATAAAACATTTATGTCATGGCCAGAAATCGATCGTCTGGTGGTCTACGCTGATTCCTCTCTGATTGTTCGACGGCTGATAAGCTCTCCGAGAAAATCTTCAGAAGCTTCACTGTGGAATCATTCGTGTAGCTGTATCCACAAAGCTCCACATCCTCAAATCCACAATCTCCCGGAGTCTGCAGCCATTCGGCAACAGTTCTTGCACAACTTCCGTCTACGATAGCGATGCCAGTTATGGCAAGAATTCCGCCCTCTATAGTTTCGTTGTTGTAGTTTTTACCGGAAAAAATCAGATGGTATTCTCCAGCTGGAAGTGGAACCTGCGCCTCGAACCATTTCGAAGTTTCCAGTGAATAGAATTCCGCAAGAAGTTCATCCTCATATTCTTCTTCTTGATCATCGGTCGACGAATCATATAGGCCTACATTTCGTTTCCAAACAGTTAGAGTTGGGGTGAGCTTGATAGGAATTCGGTTGTGATAGCTGAAATACAAACACTTTCCTCTGTCGTTTATAACGAGAACGGGACTCTTCAGCTCAGCAAACATCTCGGCCAGGATATTGCTGCGAGTGGGGCCCGTGTAGAGGTAATTGTCAACATTTGGCGGCCATTCCATTGGGTGGTCTCCATGCAAGCCCACTGAATTTCTGTCTTCAAAGTATACTTCAGCGATTTGTTCAACTGGTGGATTTGAGGAAAACCACTTCGGTCCGATTTTTCCGTCAAAAACATTTGTGTAATCACACCAATCATCTGACGAGAAACTGCATCCCATCTGACAATCGACTTTCAATATTGCGAAGCAGAATCCGAACAAAATCCACAGAGGTTTCATTTTGTGTCGGATGATGATGGTCCAAATTGACAAAGGCAGATAATATTTTCGGTCGCGGTGTCAATGAATTCAGAAAGGCTTTAAACGTCGTTGTATTTAAACGGCAAACACTGAATCGATGAAGATACCCCAAGAACCTGTAACTATCTGCATCATATGCTAGATCGCTTTGCGCTAATAAGGCGTTCAATTCGGCGATAACGCAGTTACCCAAGCCACTGGTGTAAGCAGTTTAAGGCGGTCGACTGTGATTCAATTTAATTCTCCTTCTGCACCATTTAAGTAATCAGAGGAGAGAGTAGACACTGCTGAAGAGAGAACGCCTATAGAGGAAACGCCTAGTTGTTAAACACTCGTATAAAGAGTGCAAGAAAACGACAGATCGCTGTTTCACATGAACGTTCATATATAGACAAAACGTAGATATAAACTGTTTGTGATAAAGTATTGCCACTGCGTCCTATTTCCGGTATGTTTCTTAGTTTTTGAGACGTTGGGGGGTCGGACCAGACCCCTTCGTCTGTGATTTAGAACAGTTATGGTTTCAATTATGGTGCAACATAGGATTTGATACGGCCGGGTTGATAAGTTCCTTAACAGGTTAATAGTTTAATAGACGAAAGGCGAATGGTGGCAGGACAAAATAGTTACGTGTGGGACTGCTCCGCTTTTCTGGAGTGGAAGACTGAAAGGCTGGAAAAGGCGCGGTTCTTAGAAGAGATCGGGGCGTGGAGACGAAGATAAAATAATCTTATCGTTAAATTTAATAAATGTTTTAAAAACGAAAAATACGCACAATTACCGTTTACGTCCGTGATATGTCAGTCCAGGCGACTTTAGGTGCATTCAAAATTGAACAGGTTCCACAGTGGATAAAAGTGAGCTTGGGAAGGGTAAACGTTAAAGACTTTAAGCACTAGGGGGAAAACCAGGGTTCGACAATCATCGTCCTTCTGTCTTCAATATAAACAGGATGATAAATGAAGGGAGTTCAGATAATAGAGAGTTTGAAGAGTTTGCTTGAGCTTTCAATTAATTGGCCGGAAGAAATTGCTTGAGGAGTTATAAGTACACCACTACTACAGTGGAATTTGTTTATATATATAATATATACATATTATATAATATATATAATATATATCATATATATTATATATATAATAATAATAGGGGCGTGGTGGCTCAGTGGTAAGTTCGGCACCTTGTGACCTGAGGGTTGCAGGCTCGAATCCCACTCTAGCCGCTGCGTACGGACCTTGGGCAAGTCCTTCACTCGCGATTGCTCGTGGCGCTTCGGCGTGAAAACTCCGACACAGTATGCCAATACTGTAGTCGGGAGCGCCTCTGAGTAGTCATAGACTTGAGGAGGCGCTATAGAAATATCCGAAATAAATAAATAAATATATGTATATATATTTGGCGATATGTCGTTCACTTTACTCCTGTATTGTCTATAAATGTAAATTGACTTCTCCTGAAGCTCGACCTAAACGACGCCCCAACCCTAACTGTTCGAAAGCGATATGGAAATAATTCTTCGTTTGAAGATCAAGTAGAAGAATCTGAGGATGAACTCCTTGCGGAATTCTATCCACTGCAATGTCCTCTACTGGCTCCTCCACCCACAGCGCACCAGTTACCGATTCACTACCTTAGACCGGGGGTCCTTTGAAGGCTTGGCTCCTTCAAGCCTGCTGTCCCACTTCATGTTCGCTGCGATGTTGCGCTCTCCGCTCAGTTGCGCAAGCTAAGCTCATTGTGACCTGCGCACGGACAGCCATACGGCAGCACCGTGCCTTCTCTGTAGCTGCCCCATAACCTGGAATGGTCTCTTTACCACGCTCCGCCAAATACCGACTGGTTATTTTTACCTTGTTTCCTGCTGTCCTAAAAACTATGTTGTTCGACCGTGGTTGGGCTGGGAGCAGTGTTTAATCTAGTCCTCCTCTTCTGGGAGGGGAAACCAGGTTTCTGGGGGACCAACCAATTTTTCAGACTTTTCCAACTTTCATCCAGACTTTTTACAACTTTCATCTTCGAAAAAAGTTGATGACCTTTTTCCTTTTTTTTTTAGTCATTCGTCCCAATTTTCCTTTAAATTACTCTCTCAAAAAAAGTTGATGACCTTTTTTAGGGATCCGTCTCTCTGGGGGGGGGAACCATGTATCACCATGTATCCTGGGGGGGAAATTGCCTCCCCAAAACTTCTCTACATTATAATATTGCCGGCCTCTGGGGGGAAACATCAATCCTGGGGGGGACATTTACCCCCCAAAGACGTCTAGATTAAACACTGGGCTGGGAGTGCTCCTGATTAAGCAATCTTGAAGGGGCGCTGTATACACATGAAACTGCTTTAATGATAATAATAAAATCAGGCGAATTCCACAAATTTCTACAAGTCCAGATTTGACACAATCGGGAGAAAGACCAACATTTTACATATAGGCCTACATCGGGCTAACGTTGGGTGCAGGATGATTAACAGTCGATTAGCAGAAATTATTTCTTAAATTTTTATTAAAACACACACGTTTTATTAGACTAGAAATAACCTTACAGTGTTAATCATTAATGAATAATTTCAGAACGCTATCGCGGACAACCGCCATGTGCTTCGCGGACCCCTCTTGGTCCGCGAACCACAGTTTGAAAAACTCTGCACTAAAACGTTTACATGATTGATAATGAACTAAAACTGCTTGGATATGAGTGGTAGGCTTAAGCATACTATTCTTCTATAGACCCTAAAGCTTAACATGTGACATAGCAACACTGTAAGTCCGCATTCCAATCATCCAGCCTATATATGCACATTGAGTAACATAATCCGGCTACTGAGCTGTGGGTCACTAAGGCTAGATAGGAGGCCGTTGAACGAAAGCCAAGTGTAGCAGTTATTTTCCGAAGACATGTAAGCTTAAAGCGTTTTAGGAAATAGACTCAGAAAGGCCTAATGGGTCTCATTAGGCCTACTTTGGCAGGAATTAGCGTCATTAATTTCCAGAAAGTAAGTCATGTTGGAAAATGACACTATAGTTTCGAACTACTATCGCGAGCAATTATCCCTAGTTCTTTAGCTACAAGTAATTTGTTACAGATGCCGTGAACAATCATTTACAAAGAAGACAGTTTTAGGCCGTTTTCAATGCCGATGTAAGCCCAAGTGAAATGTGGAGAAATGGCTTGGACAACCGCCAATCTACTTCGTAACAGCACTCCAACTGATCTCCATTGCGACAAAAAACATTGCGAAATGGTCATAAATGTGTCGTGACATCGGCAGTCCGCAGATGGTAGAGATAAGCTTCGTACTCTTGCAATTATGCGTTATTAGTGGATCAAGCTGTTGGTATAGACAGATAATCAACTAATTGGACATTTAAGTAGATAATTGGCCAGTTGGACAATTATGCAATGTCCGCACCACAACTGCACCTGTTATTTCGAAGCACGCAGGCTTAGGCTATTTAACCATTCAGAAATTTCTTCAGAACCGTTTGGACCCCTATCAACTGACATACTTCGCACTGCCTAAAGCGAATGTTGGCATTCGTATAGTGACGTACGTGTAGTTCATTTGTAAGACAGCCGTTAAACGTACACTGCCTATCGACGATCAAGATACGGCATAATTTTTATAAAACTCGAAAAAGGAACAAAACATATAAATACGAATAAACAGGACACTATTTAATTTTCAATGGATACCCGAAAGGTCTTGTGGACGTACATTGTTTTCATCAATTGTCTTAACATTCGTGGACAAGATGAGAATTCAACGTCCTCCGAAACGTATCAGGGTTGCAGCTTCTCTTCCGACGATTGGTGTAACAACACGAATGTTTATGATGGAAACAACGGCCCCCAATGGACGAGGCAAAAGGCGCCAGCAGAACAAAATCCAAATACCTACAACAGGTATGATCATAATCAACGGGGAAGGCGAATATTAAATAGTCAAATACGGCAACAGGATCAGTGGGGCAGGATGGTACCACAGGATCGAATGACGCTGTACGGTAGCTATGCGATGGAATGGCCTCCAAAAGGGGATTACTACCTCCACACAGGCCCAACCCTAAGCAGCAGCTTTGCCGAAATGCATGCCGAGCTCCAAAGTCCCATCATCGTTGTAAACGACACCAGAAAATGCCTGTATTTCAGTTACCACAACCGAATACCAATCCGTCTGACTCCTACCCTTGTTGTAAAAACACGGAACGGAAACTCATCCGCGGACGATGTAGTTCTTGCGGAGTTCTATTCAATGGATTCGCAAAAGTGGTTGGAGGCTCAACTTCCGCTTCCAAGTGGAGAGTATAGTCTGGTTTTCGCAGGAAAAAACTACAATAGCAAAGCAATCTCTGGTGGACAGCTTGCCATAACAAACATCGCCATTCTGAATGGAAGCTGTACAAGAACCGTAGCGGAATGGCTAAAGACACCAGGAGATTGTGGATTTGAGGATATGAATCTATGCGGATACAGCTACGCAAACGATTCCACAGTCAAGTTGTTGGGTCTTCTTGCGGAAAGTTTGCCATCCAGTGAGATATCGCAGAGAACTGAACGCAAAATTCCTGATGATCGATTCCTGGCTATGACTTCCAAATTCTATGAGCTCGCAAACCAGGGAAATAAAGCCCGACTTCAGTCGCCGGAAATATCAATTGCAAATGAAGGTATGGGGAAACTGTTGTTTAATCGCAATCTCCAAACTAAGAAGTGAAGGGCACCAGACTAATCACGAGCGCTGTTTATAGATTAAATCTAAGCTAGGCGTAAACAAGTAAATAGTATTCTAGCACTAATAGGGGTATAATGTAGCATACTTGGGTGACCTATCCTTAAATCCAAAACAATGTTTTAAGATCAAACCACAGAACAATCGACATTTACTTTTGGGTGATGCTGAGTCGTTATTAGGTCTAAACCTTTCGCCTAAGCTGGTCTAAAAGGGTGTCTTGAAGGGGGCTAAGATGCAAATACTCACCGAACCATAATCGCCTTTCGCTAAGTCTTCGCTCTTTAACCAACCTTCCGTAAAAAATTAACAACACCAGGTTAATATTATTTTCAGGTTGCATTTACCTGTGGTACTACAATAGTGTCCAGTCGAAAACCGACGAAAGTAACGCACTGAATATCGCGCAGTTCGAGCTCTCAAACGATAAGGTCCTTTTCCGACTTCCCATACCAAAATCAAACCGAAACAGGTGGTTTCAGTTCAACGGTGCCCTTCCTAGAGGAACATACCGTCTCATCGTGGAACTTGTCTATACTACCGACTTTGCCGAGAACGATTACGCTGCGATCGACAACATCGAGATTTTCAATAAGTCGTGTTCCGATGTCAAATCACTTGCAGACGTATGCAATGCAGAAATTCCAGTGGAACATTCCTTGTGTCGAAACGGTGGTTCCTGTATCAGTCTAGGAAAGAAGTCTTTCCGATGCGTTTGCGGAGAAGGCTTTTTCGGAGACAGATGTGAACAGACGTATTCCTGCTCTGTAAATCCGTGTCAAAATGGTGGCTCATGCGCTCCCGATGGAAAGCTCGAACTTCAATGCAAGTGCCAAGCAGGTTACGACGGGAAACGTTGTGAGAAGATAAAAACTTGTGGACCGGCGGAAGACGCCTTTGAGTACGCATTTCTGATATCTGTCACACACGAAAATTATGGTGGTGTAGCAAGATTCAAATGCCTGGACGGCTTGACGCAGTTTGGTGATCTAACAGCAACTTGTAGCGCCGACGGAGTCTGGGAATTACAGGGCAGATGCCTGCAAACCAACTGCCCCATTCCGCCAGATATGCCAGGAATGACTTTGGTCAACGTGACGAACCAGACATTGAATGGCATAGCCAAATACAAATGTTCTGATGGTTACACTACTTACGAAAGTCAAGATGTTCTTTTTTGCAGGTCCATCATATACAACTGGAATTGGCAGCAATATGGGGAGTTTCAACCATTGCCAGGCCAGTGGATAAGTAACAATGGACAGAGCAGTTTATCATGTTACCCCAGTCCCAGTTGCGGACAACCACCGGTGATAGCAAATGCTAACGTAACTGTTACAAGCGTGTTGCTGCATGGCGTGGCTACGTATCGTTGCAACAAAGGATACGAATTGAACATAAATCAATCCTCCGCCGAAATGGTCTGTTCACAACGTAGACGTTGGATAAACAAGGATGGAATCAACCTTCAGTGTTTCATGCTCCCTGATTGCGGTCGTCCACCTAAAATCCCATTTGCTGTTGTCAGTTATACGAACACTACAATTAACAGCACAGCGACATACGAGTGCAAACCTGGCTATCGTTTGATTGGAAGTGAGATAGCAGTTTGTTGGCGCATTGGAGAAAATCGTCTTCAGAAATGGATTGATTGGTTGTTCGTCCCACGATGTGAATTTAGTTGTCCTATGAAGGTCGGTCGCCATGGAAACATCACCGTAGCCAAATTTCAGGTATCTGTCTGCCACCTGTCTGGATTCGAGACGTTTTCTGCAGATCTCAACTGTCGTCCGGCCGTACCGTACGTTGTAAAGCGGAATCTATCAAAGAAACCTGGAGAAAAGGTTGACCAGAGAATCACCTTTCACGGCAGTGACTTGTGCATCTCAGAGAAAGTCCAGAAAGTCAAATACTATGGAAATAGTGTCGTCTACAGTTCCACAAAATGCAAGTCCTTCTGTTTTCAGTATCCGTTTGAAATCCGCGATATCGTTGTATACGACGAACTCAGATATACCAGGACTTTTCAGACGGATGCTGGAATGTCTTCCCAGTCTGTTGGGAAACGTATTTCTGATTTCAAAGTAGGTCTGACTACCAGAGAACAAAAAATAATGCGTTATACATGCCTGTCAACTTAACTATCTACTGAACATTGACGTTTAACAACGTAAAGGAAATTCAGGTCTTCAGTTGCAACTAAGTCTATTAGGGGTTTGATTTGATTTTCAGCAGCCATCTTCGGCGTGGGGCAAATTTATCGTCAGTGAGAGACCGCATGAGCCAGTGAATGAAATCCCAATAGAAATGGCATCCTGGATGAATGTGTCCATTTTCTAGTGTTTGTGACTTGATATTAATTTAGGTGATTCTGTTAAGTCTATTTTATCAATCACCTGGGCTATTCACAATAGAAACATTGAGACTATTTTACACATATAGATTGCTCTACCATCTTTTTATGTTTCGATTGTGATAAAAGCAGTGCTTTTTTCAGCCGGATCGGCGTTCCGTCACTTTTTTCAGGTACTAAGAAATAATTTATTTATTTTTTATGATAAAAACAATAATTTAGTTATTCTAATTTAATTTCAGTGTTTTGAACTGTTTTCAGTGTTTATTGAGACCCCTCCCAACCCCCAACCCCGTTGTTCTCTGGATTTTAGCCTGCTCATAATTATTCTGTTCCGGAACCTATTGTTCCATTCCGGAATCTTTTTTCCAGAAAAAAGCACTGGATTAAAGTAACAAATTTTAGGTACCGGTAGTTTAATAATCCAAGGCATAAAGAACCAAGAGATACCATTTCTAGGGTTTAATCTGCTCTCACTCAAATACACAAATGCATGTATGCATACATGAATACATGTATACAGACATAAATACATACATGCATATATGGATACATGGATGCATGCAATGCCAACAATCGCGACAATATTGAATATGTATGAGGTATTGCCTACAACTTTGAGTTCTGGACATTTACAGGGGGGTCCGTAGAGTAACGGATAACTCACTAGCGTGAAGAACTGAAGGTACCAAGATCGAACCCAGTAGACCCGTAAGGTTTATTCAGCCTTCCACTCGCTAGGTGGCAGCGGTGGTTAAATGAATACTAGGCCATGTTTCGCGCCGGCTCGCTGCCGCTTAAAAACAGTTATATTCGACTCCTGTAAAACTTATCATGTGCTTCTACTGTATACATGTATGTAAGGCGCCCTGCGTGGCTGCCGTTTCTCCTATATGTTTGTTCACTGTACAGCGCAGTGCGTTTGCAGGCACTTAATTAAAGAGCAGATTGTTATTATTATTATTATTATTATTATTATTTTATTATTATTTTTATTATTTTTATTATTATTATTATTATTATTATTATTATTATTATTATTATTATTATTATTATTATTATTATTATTATTATTATTATTATTATTATTATTGTTATTATTATTACATTGTTTCAAATCTTTGAAATTCTACAACAACAATTTTTTTATATGTCATAAATCATGTTGTGTCCTATTTCCATATTTTCACTTCGGATAATTGTCATAATTTCGAGTCAACAAAACTATCTTTCCGTAATTTGTTAATTGACGTCCCTCTTGATAAACTCTCGACATGGCAAAATATTTACCGAACCCATTGAAAAAGACGTTGATTGCGAACATTTGTAGCCTAACACTTCAGTCCAGATAAACATTAATTGATAAATCCGGTTTTGTTATCTTTCGTAGCAGGAAACTGAATGACATTAAGAGTTATCAATGTCATCCGGCAAAGCTGTAGTTTCCACCCTCTGGAAACCTTGCCTGTAAATATGGAAAGGTCAAGAGGTTTAATTTACCGAAAACACGAGATCTTGTGTAATTACAGCTAGATAATCGTAATCGTAATTGTAAAGTCCAAACTTCTAAAGCACCACATGAGTGCTGCCTCTAGTGGCAGGTGTTTTTCAACGGGTAGTTAGAAGGAGGTCCGAGTCCGGTTTCGAGTGGGTGCAGATCAAGAGAGGAGGCAGAGCAGCTGCTGAGGCCAGTGTCATTTAGTCTAGAAGAATTGGTAGGCGGAAGATCAGATGAGTCAGTGTTGGAGCCTAAATGACATTGTGAGACTTTAGTTTTGATTGAAAAGCCCGGTGGTGATGGAAAGAAGAGTCTGAGGCGGATGATGTAGGGCGGCTTGCTATGATAACGGAGGAACCGAGAATCTGCAGAATTCAGGAGGAGGATCGTTCTTGAGTCGTGATGCCAGTGCCGGCCTTGGGATATTTCGGGCCCCATACAGAGTATACTGTACGGGCCCCCATGACAAAGTCAAATTTTTTGGCATTGCTTATTATTTTATTTTAGTAGTTTGTTAGGCCTAGCAAGTCAAATTTACACGAGAATTCTAGGATATAGATGAAGTTGACTTTTATTTTATTGACATAAGAGAAGATTGAATCGAATATTATCAGTAGGGTGTCTTGTTCATGCTTATTTTCTGTGACATTTTCGGTCCCTCTAAGTTGCGGGCCCCGTTCGACCGCACGGTTCGCACGCCCCGAAGGCCGGCACTGCGTGATACAGTGTAGGACAGGGCTTGGTTGGAGAACTTGAAATGAGTGGAGACCGGATGTTTTGCAGCGCCATCGTTTCATGTTCATTCATTTTGATAATTTATATAGCGCTTCTTCAAGAAACCTACTAAGAGGTGCTTCCAGTCCAGCCACGGCATTAGATATGCGAAGTTACTGATTAATATAAAAAAATCAAACTCAACAAAAGTACGAGATCTTAAAACAGGTTCGACAGTTTGCTTATCTTTCATTTTCTCTCGGAATATATAATCTTTTTAAAGTCTCGTAATCCGAATCCTTTTCTTCACCATCCCTCTTATAAAAGACAATGATTGTCGAACCTTGCTTTTCGCGAAGTCGGTTTACCCTCAATCTTCTTAAGCAAGATTCGAAAGAAAGAGACACAAAGGCATTCCAAAGATTGCGTTTCATGACAAAACAAAACTTTTGACTATTCATCTAGTCCTCTTGATCGCATAGGTCTAAGGTTTTACATAAAATTTCTTGAATGAAGTTCTCACATCTAATTCTATATTGACAACAGTCAAATGACATATCTGACGCTGTTTATAATAGTAGGCCTATCTTTTCCTTTAGTCAAATTACTGGGGAACAAAATTTCCGAGGGGCGAAATATGGGACAGAAAAAATCCGCAAACCTATACACACTTATGTAAACGCGTGCATGCATACTGACGCACTTATACATAATGCACAGATAAACGCATAAATACATAGGCCTACTTTCACACATCCATCCATACATAGATACGTACATACATATGGATGCGTCATGCTTCAATATTTAATAAATCACCACCTCAGTGATGCAATAGTAAACAGGATGTTTCATGGCTGCGACAGAAACTCGGTCCAGTTCTGTGACACAATCTACTGCATTGCGAAAATTAAGTTCCTAACCTCGATTAATTTGTGCAATTGTTCATTCTGTTCTTTCCTTTGTTCATGCGTTTATTCGTTCATTCGTTCGTTCGTTCATTCTTTTGGTAGTTGATTCGTTAATTTACTGACTCATTATTTCTCAATCATGCAATCATTCATTCGTTCATTTAATGTTTCATTATCTAATTCATTCATTCAGTCAATCGTGATTTCAATGATTCATTTACATCATTCATTCAATCATTCATTTGTTCTTTCAATCATTCATTCGTTAAAACATTCGTCAATTTACTGACTTATTATTTCTCATTCATTCAATCAATCATTCTTTCAGTCAATGATTTATCATCTCATTCAATCAATCATTCTTTCATTCAATGATTTATATTCTCATTCAATCAGTCAATCATTCATTGAATGATTCATCATCTCATTCGTTCAATCAATCAATCAATCAATCAATCAATCAATCATTCATTCATTCAATGATTCATCATCTCATTCAATCAATTATTCATTGAATGATTTATCATCTCATTCAACCAATCAATCATTCATTAAATGATTCATCATCTCATTCATTCAATCAATCAATCTTTCAATCAATGATTCATTATCTAATTCATTCATTCGTTCATTCACATCTCGATTTACATATTCATTCTTTGGTTCATTCTTTGTTTTGTTCATTTCCTCCTTCGCTCACGCACCCTTTGGAATTCATGTTGCCAAGTTGAGATATATCATCGTGCGTGCGTGGATCAGACAACCTGACTCATTAAGACATCGTCGAAATTTACTGTCAATACCTTATTAACTGTAATTGAATGATGGGCTGCGTGCTTTTACTTTAATTATTTGGTTCAGCACGTCGCTAGAAACTCTATCTTCTGCGCCTTGACCGGTTCCTTAATCATCATTACGGTTGTGGCCAGAATTTTTACCGTCTTCTCGCTGACGTCATTATGCGTGTAGCGACTCTTGTCATAAATCCTCTTTCGTTTGGATATTTACCGCATCCATCAGTCAACGGTCTGATAAGAGGTTTATTACTCACTACCAGGAATTTATTTCCTTCTCCTTTCAACGCATCTTTTCGTGGCTGTGTGAGTCTGTTACAAGAAGACGAAGAGAGATGCTTTCGTTTCGAGAAGAGCTTTAATTATTCACTGTCAGGAATGTCTTGCCCGTTTCGTAAGATAATCTTCTCTTCTCTTCTACGTCTGTCGGATCTCTCAATAATTGGACGCATCTAAGTGGTTGCGAAATCATTGCCGTTACCCATGTCTCTGGACATGATAGCTGTTTCTGCAGGGAGGGAAGAGTGGGTAGCTGAGGGAAAGGTGGGTAGAAGAGGTAAGAGTGGGTAGCAGAGGGAAGAGTGGGTAGCAGAGGGAAAGGTGGGTAGCTGAAGGAAGGGTGGGTAGCTGAGGGAAGGGTGGGTGGCATAGGGAAAGATGTATAGCTGGGTGAAGGGTGGGTAGCTGAGGTAAGGGTGGGTAGCTGAGGGAAGGATGGGTAGCTGCGGGAAGTGTGGGTAGCAGAGGGAAGGGTAGGTAGCTGAGGGAAGGGTGGGTGGCATAGGGAAAGGTGTGTAACTGAGGGAAGTGTGGGTAGCTGAGGGAATGGTGGGTAGCTGAGGGAAGAGTGGGTAGCTGAGGGAAGGGTTTGTAGCAGAGGGCAAGGGTGGGTAGCAGCGAATCTGCCTAACAATTTCCCATCGCCAAACCGTCTGTCTGTCTGTCTGTCTGTCTGTCTGTCTGTCTGTCTGTCTGGAGGGAATTAAGGAAGGTTGGAAGGAAGGAAGGGAGGATTCAACTTGTCTAGACGACTATGATCTATTTTAAACCGATTCCTGACGGACGAGGATTGTTGTGTATAAAACCTCGTCAAATGTGGACAAGTCGCTGATCCTTTGTACGGCTGTGGCACAATGCAGAATAAGACGCGCGTGCACATCGTCAATGTCTGTTTGTCCGTAGACTATTTCGTTGGAGGACATTGACTCTTCGTTTCGTTCATAATGATGCTTGCATCTGCCTGGACACGAACCGCACACGCGGGATGAAGAAGAAGATGATGAAGATGAAGAAGAAGATGATGAAGAAGAAGATGATGAAGATGAAGAAGAAGATGATGAAGAAGATGAAGACGAAGAAGAAGATGATGAAGAAGAAGAAGATGAAGATGAAGAAGAAGATGATGAAGAAGAAGAAGATGATGAAGATGAAGAAGAAGATGACGAAGAAGAAGAAGATGAAGATGAAGAAGAAGATGATGTAGAAGAAGATGAAGATGAAGAAGAAGATGATGAAGAAGAAGAAGGTGAAGATGAAGAAGAAGATGATGAATAAGAAGAAGATGAAGATGAAGAAGAAGATGATGTAGAAGAAGAAGATGAAGATGAAGAAGAAGATGATGAAGAAGAAGAAGATGAAGATGAAGAAGAAGATGATGTAGAAGAAGAAGATGAAGATGAAGAAGAAGATGATGAAGAAGAAGAAGATGAAGATGAAGAAGAAGATGATGAAGAAGAAGATGATGAAGATGAAGAAGAAGATGATGAAGAAGAAGGAGATGAAGATGAAGAAGAAGATGATGTAGAAGAAGATGAAGATGAAGAAGAAGATGATGAAGAAGAAGAAGGTGAAGATGAAGAAGATGATGAAGAAGAAGAAGATGAAGATGAAGAAGAAGATGATGTAGAAGAAGAAGATGAAGAAGAAGAAGAAGAAGAAGAAGAAGAAGGAGGAGGAGGAAGAGGAGGAGGAGGAGAAGAAGAAGAAGATGAAGACGAGGAAGAAGGAGAGGAGGAGGAGGAGGAGGAGGAGGAGGAGGAGAAGAAGAAGAAGAAGAAGAAGAAGAAGAAGAAGAAGAAGCAAAAAGAGGAGAAAGACGAGAAGGAGAAGAAGCAGTAGGAAGAACAGGAAGGGCGAAGAAGACGAACAACAACATGAAGAACAACGACAGGAGCAAGACAAACAACAAGAACAGGAAACAGAACAGGAACAAGAACCACAACAAGACCAAGAACAAGAAGAACAACAGCTATTCGAAAGTCGTCATGTAATTTTGTTGTACTTTTGTATCCACACAAGGGAGCACGTTTCTAAATTAATACAATTAATAATCAGCACTTCATTAGACCCCGCACATCAAAACTCCCACCGCTACTGCCCCACTGTCCTGAAGGACTGCACAATATCCAGTCAAACGCTTTCAGCTGGAAACCTCTGAGATTGGTAACAAATGTAATTGTAACTCATAACTTCTATGGCGCCCGTGTCTAATGTGCAAGGCATCAACCGATGGCACATCAAATCCTAACCGTAAGAAAAACCTTCGAATACAATGTTATCATTTGGTGCAAAATCGCTTAAAACAAGGCAGAACGAATATTCGAGGCCGTTTTGACAACACAAAACAGTTACTCGGTTCGGACGATAAGTAGCAACACACGCATAGATCAACATCCGGAACACGGTCTCTTCTCGACTTCCGGTAGGCGCCTCTGACGCATCGACTTCCGGTGTGCAACCGGAAACATGTTTTTCCGCTCTATGATTTCTCCACTTGCACGGGTAAAAGGCACCAGCAGAAGTAACGCTGTCCAAAGCATCGAACCCAGAACCGTAAGACGCAGCGACGCACATCCACATCAGTGCGACGGACACGCTTTGAGGGTCACAAGGGTCAGCGTCCAGTTGACGATTTCAAGGTCATGGGTTCATGATTTCAGATCATCACGCTCTAGGAAAGATAGCCCTCGAAGCGCTAAGCTACAGCGATGCTTGGCGGTAGACATCCGTCCTCCATCCAGACGAACTCACCCGGAGGCTAACCATTTTCGCAGACTCTAAACCATTTCGCCCCCCTAGCGACCAGTAATTCGTCCGGCCATGACGTATTCACCGCGATTGTCTCTGTCGTCATACGTTAGAGTCAGATCGCCAGTTCCGTTTCGGACAGACCTCGCGGCAGTTTGTTCCCGACCCTGACGGGTAGGTAGCCCTTCGGGTCCATGGCGTGCGCCGTGACGAGGGCCTTGTCCTCGAGGTTCGAGTACCGGAGAAGGTAGAGGGAGATGTTGCTGACGGCGGCGACCATGGCGCAGATGAAGGTGGCGCCGCCGAAGAAGAAGGCCCAACCGTAGCGATAGTAGAAGGTTTTGATGTGCGTCTCCGACTTCTTGCGATGGGCAACTTCATCGTTGACGGCGGAGATGTACATAATGACGCCCATCGCCAGGCTCAGCGCTGTAACGACAAGACACGCCTCGATGAACTTAAGATACACCTCGGCGAATCGCTTAAAACAAGGCAGCCCAGAGGACATGGACACGCATGAGTGATTTTAAGACGCACCTCAGTGAATCTAAGACACGCCTCGGTGAATTTAGGACACGCATCGGTGAATATAAGACGCACCTCTGTGAATTTAAGACATGCCTCGGCGAATTTAAGACACGCATAAATGATTTTAAGACACATCTCAGCAAAGTTAAAACGCGCCCCGGTGAATTTAAGCCATGCTTCGGTGAATTTAGGACACGCCTCGGTGAATTTAAAACACGCCTCGGTGAATTTAAGACACGCCTAAGTGAATTTAACAACTGATAGATCTAGAACAGTGTTTAACAACGAACAGCTGTTTCGTAATCTCATTTGCGGTCCATACACGGGGACCTTAAATGGCGTGGCACCCAATTCAAACTTACAGCGGTGGTGAAGGATCTCACCCTATCAATTCACTGAACAACGGGAGGGTCGAGACCATACGGTCGCTAAAGAAAATCAAAACGTGTACATTTTTATATAATTTACTAACAACCTGCGACATGAACTCATCAGCCTCTCTTTGCCTCTTCCGTAAAAAGCTTGCAGACCATTCTGTCCAATCGTGGATTCATTGTGTTAGGTCGGGAGAGCCTATGACGTGGTTCTCTCTTGAAGTGGCGCTATATAAATTTGCATTTACAATTACAGTTACCCCAGTCCTAGGAAGAGGAGAAAGATACCCTGTTCGCTGTTGACGAGTCTCCGTTGAAACGCGTCAGAATAAAGGACAATTAAGGACAATCCAGCTCCGGAAGTCATAGTCATTACTCGTTTACGACTCAGACAGCCAGAATGGTGGTTCATCTCACGAACCTCTGGGCTACGATTGGGCTTAATTCTGCTTGATCAATGGCGGCCAGGACTGATATTATTATAACAGAGGCAGTTGATCACTAGACCCGGTGGGGACTCGTCAATTTCAGACGCGCTTCTAGTAGAATACGAGCAAAAATTCGGAGGTTCGACTGCTATGTGGCAATCAAGTAGGGAATTATCAAGTAATCCTTTTATCCATTATTGGTTATTTTTCGAAGTTCATTGTGCTTCGGGGTAATTTATCTCCATAAGCTGGTTCTCTCTCCCACGGGAATGACCTGGATGAGGGACGGATATTTACACTGCGTGGAAAAAGATACACAGCTAAATAATCTGTCTGTTTGTTTCTCTGTATGTATGCATGTATGTTCGTGTCTGCCTGCTTGTCTGTCTCTGTATCAGTTGGATTATGCGTCTCGTCTGTGTTTCCCGTCGAGCTTTAACCATAGGATGTCGACAACGGATTCCATTATACATGCATCGATACATGCATCGGATGTTACATGTTACATACAAACTTGAATACCTACTACATACAAACATACAAACATACATACATACATACATACATGCAAACTTGAAAGCATGATACTCACATACACAGGGACAGACACACATACAGTACATACGAACTTGAATACATACATACATACATACATACATACATACATACATACATACATACATACATACATACATACATACATACATACATACTCACATACATATATAATACATACATACTACATACATACATACATACATACATACATACATACATACATACATACCTACATACATACATACATACATAGTTACATACATACATATATACATACATATATACATACATACAATTGTGCATACATACATACATATATGCATACATCATGCACATATACAAACATAAATGCATACATACATGAATAAACACATACATACATATATACATAAACACAGGCATACATGCATAAAAATATGCTTATTTATAATACACATACAAGCGTACATACGGGCACACATTCAGGAGGTGAATCTATAGTTCGAAATGCTGCAGCTATATCATCGTCCGTTGCTCGCGCACCCCTAATTAAACAGGGCTTATCGTTTCACAGCCGGGGATATTCTGCTTAGAAAGATTGATGCTTCTGTTTCAGTTATTAAACATGTATTTACTTACTCACTGATTGATTGATGCTAAAACGCACCCACTGATAAAGAACCAGCAAATCCCCGAAGGCATCAATTCTGCAGTACTTCGATGCAGTACTAAGTCCCAAAGATATGATTAGCAATTCTTGACTAAAATGGTAGAAAAGAATGTTGTTGGTTGAGTACGAAATCATCTGAAAATGTTTTGGGTTGGATAGCCAGATTATCTGAAATTTTTAGGTCGGTTGGGTAACGAGATTATCTGAAATGTTTAGGTTGGTTGGGTAACGAGATTATCTGAAATGTTTAGGTTGGTTGGGTAACGAGATTATCTGAAATGTTTAGGTTGGTTGGGTAACGAGATTATCTGAAATGTTTAGGTTGGTTGGGTAACGAGATTATCTGAAATTTTTAGGTTGGTAGGGTAACGAGATTACCGAGAAATTTCCTGGGTTGGGTAACGAGATTATCTGAAATTTTTAGGTTGGTTGGGTAACGAGATTATCTGAAATGTTTAGGTTGGTTGGGTAACGAGATTATCTGAAATGTTTAGGTTGGTTGGGTAACGAGATTATCTGAAATGTTTAGGTTGGTTGGGTAACGAGATTATCTGAAATTTTTAGGTTGGTTGGGTAACGAGATTATCTGAAATGTTTAGGTTGGTTGGGTAACGAGATTATCTGAAATGTTTAGGTTGGTTGGGTAACGAGATTATCTGAAATGTTTAGGTTGGTTGGGTAACGAGATTATCTGAAATGTTTAGGTTGGTTGGGTAACGAGATTATCTGAAATGTTTAGGTTGGTTGGGTAACGAGATTATCTGAAATGTTTAGGTTGGTTGGGTAACGAGATTATCTGAAATGTTTAGGTTGGTTGGGTAACGAGATTATCTGAAATGTTTAGGTTGGTTGGGTAACGAGATTATCTGAAATTTTTAGGTTGGTAGGGTAACGAGATTACCGAGAAATTTCCTGGGTTGGGTAACGAGATTATCTGAAATTTTTAGGTTGGTTGGGGGTAACGAGATTATCTGAAATTTTTAGGTTGGTTGGGTAACGAGATTATCTGAAATTTTTAGGTTGGTTGGGTAACGAGATTATCTGAAATTTTTAGGTTGGTAGGGTAACGAGATTACCGGGAAATTTCCTGGGTTGGGTAACGAGATTATCTGAAATTTTTAGGTTGGTTGGGTAACGAGATTATCTGAAATGTTTAGGTTGGTTGGGTAACGAGATTATCTGAAATGTTTAGGTTGGTTGGGTAACGAGATTATCTGAAATGTTTAGGTTGGTTGGGTAACGAGATTATCTGAAATTTTTAGGTTGGTAGGGTAACGAGATTACCGAGAAATTTCCTGGGTTGGGTAACGAGATTATCTGAAATTTTTAGGTTGGTTGGGTAACGAGATTATCTGAAATTTTTAGGTTGGTAGGGTAACGAGATTACCGGGAAATTTCCTGGGTTGGGTAACGAGATTATCTGAAATGTTTAGGTTGGTTGGGTAACGAGATTATCTGAAATGTTTAGGTTGGTTGGGTAACGAGATTATCTGAAATGTTTAGGTTGGTTGGGTAACGAGATTATCTGAAATGTTTAGGTTGGTTGGGTAACGAGATTATCTGAAATTTTTAGGTTGGTAGGGTAACGAGATTACCGAGAAATTTCCTGGGTTGGGTAACGAGATTATCTGAAATTTTTAGGTTGGTTGGGGGTAACGAGATTATCTGAAATTTTTAGGTTGGTTGGGTAACGAGATTATCTGAAATTTTTAGGTTGGTTGGGTAACGAGATTATCTGAAATGTTTAGGTTGGTTGGGTAACGAGATTATCTGAAATTTTTAGGTTGGTAGGGTAACGAGATTACCGGGAAATTTCCTGGGTTGGGTAACGAGATTATCTGAAATTTTTAGGTTGGTTGGGTAACGAGATTATCTGAAATGTTTAGGTTGGTTGGGTAACGAGATTATCTGAAATTTTTAGGTTGGTAGGGTAACGAGATTACCGGGAAATTTCCTGGGTTGGGTAACGAGATTATCTGAAATGTTTAGGTTGGTTGGGTAACGAGATTATCTGAAATTTTTAGGTTGGTTGGGGGTAACGAGATTATCTGAAATTTTTAGGTTGGTTGGGTAACGAGATTATCTGAAATTTTTAGGTTGGTTGGGTAACGAGATTATCTGAAATGTTTAGGTTGGTTGGGTAACGAGATTATCTGAAATTTTTAGGTTGGTAGGGTAACGAGATTACCGGGAAATTTCCTGGGTTGGGTAACGAGATTATCTGAAATTTTTAGGTTGGTTGGGTAACGAGATTATCTGAAATGTTTAGGTTGGTTGGGTAACGAGATTATCTGAAATTTTCTGGGTTGGATTACGAGATTATTTAACAGTTTTTGTTGGTTAGGTCACGAGACTATCTGACAATGTTTTGTTGG